>JARJDW010020557.1:0-19471 GCA_030264715.1 Adinopsis sp. GC000173
TTTGAGAAGAACGGCTGCGTTTCCGGATCGAAACGCGAATCCTCTTCGATCAGTTTCTGTATCTTGGCGAACTTTTCGTTCAAATCGACGAGGGTCTCCTTGGTAAGCATCTTTGCAGTGGGGTAATACCGAAAATTTTACGTATTGACTTCGAAATGTACGGCGATTGCGTGAAGGTAGTTGCAGAGTGTTGACAGATAAACAGATTTTTGAAAGTAGTTCAAATGATTCTGTATATATGGTTGCATATAGTAAAAGTTTAAATTTGTTTTACAGTATACTTTCGATTATCCACGATAATGAGACTATCACGGTTAACCCGCAACACTAAAAATCTGTAAGAAAAATGGCAAATGATGTAAAATTATTTCAGTTTTCGCCTTTATACCTAAATTGTGTTTGCTATTTCCATTTATGAAATGGGAATAACAAATCTTTAATAATAATAGTAATTTTTTGTAATTGAAGAGTTTTAAGCATTCAATTTTGAATGCTATTTTCCTTTCCCAATGATTTTTCTTTGATTTTCGGCATTTTCCATTAAATCATTTAAAGATTTTCATCAAAATGTATAGAAGAAGGAAGTTTTGAATGAATGTATGAGCCGCAGTAGTAAAGGAACAAAGGTTAGGGCCCTTAGACTGTAAAAGACTATGTATTCGCTAAGGATCCAGGTGGTTCAGAAGTGGTACGAGAAGCCCGGAGCAAAAAATCCGTTTGCCGTGCCTAACGGTCACTCTGCTTTTGGCACCGCGGTTCATCTATAAAGTGGTTAATCGAGAGCCTACTGTATATGTATTGAATTTTTATGGATTTATTATACAAATTGGTTTTTATTTACAAAGGGATAATACATGTATAAATACAATAAATTCGAAATAAATGAAAAATTCCCATAAATACGTGTATAACAAACTATCCTTATACAATTCTTTTATTTATTTATAAATATTCGATTAATTTCTTTAATATGTCTTATAATTAAAAATTCATGGCAAATAAAAAATAAATAAATAAACTCTAAATAATCATAATAATAATAGAAACATTCATTTGTTTTTTTAAAAATTAATGATAAGGTCCCAGTTTCAACCAACCAAAAAATAATAAAATAATTACATTCTAAAATTATTTTTATAAAATAAAGGAATAGCAGACTAGAAATAAATTAAACAAAAAATTAATGAGAAAAAAAAATTTGCTATCTCTATAACATATATATCACTTTAAAATAACTAATATGCATTATTTAATAATAATAATTAATTAATTAAGGACCTTAAATTAATATTTACATTTAAAAAGTCATTTCTTCTCATATAATAATTAATTATTTATATAAATGGACATTGATATTATTGTTTATAATATATCAAGAAAGAATTTTTGTTATTCGCAAATAACAGAAATAGTAAGTTGAATTGAATAAACCATCAAGAATAACATATAATATAAATAATGAATTCGCTCTAGCAACAAATCGCTCAGTCTTTAGTCGTGTGTTCAAATTGTCATTAATTTAAAACGTACGTATGTATGGATGTAGGTGTGCGATGGTGGTGGCAAGAAAAACGATATGTTTTGTTGTTTGTTTCTTTGTCAAATTATTTTGAGCATATTATGTGGTTTACGTTTCGTCATAGTCCGAGGGCGGATCGAGCGCGGTGTGCAGACTGACGCTCACACCACGATTGAGACTCACTGCCGGATAGAAGACGCCGTACAGGTCGCGAAAGGCGATTGCGCCCTGCGGCTCCTCATTCACGTAAAAAGCGAGCGTATGGTGGTCGAGATCGAGCAGGACACCGACGGTGCTGCCGGTGGCGATGCCGCCGTCCACGCGCTGCTCGTGTGCGCCCGCATGCTGAAACCACGAACGCTGCCGGTCTATGTACATCGCCCAGCCTTTGTCGTCCTTGCCTGAAAGTTACTCGTTTAATAAATACAAAATATCGCCTGCGAAATGTGATAAGATAAAAAACAATACAAGCCTTGGCCGTTTACTAACTCGATCAATACATGTGCTAGTGCGGTATAGATTACAGAAAAACAAGCAAACAAACGACAGTAATGTTGACAAAACTGTCGATGATGTTTTTAAAAGGCAGAAAGTAAGGAAACAAACTAATGAATAGAAACCAAAAGTGTTAAAAATGTCTAACGCAACATTTTTACAAAATGATTTAATATTATAATTTCACTATTTTATATTATCCTATCAATAAAATGCCACAAATGGTAATAAATAAAAAGAATTAAAAAAAAATGACAGTAATATTGACGAAACTGTGGATGATGTTTTAAAAAGGTAGAAAGTAAGGAAACAAACCAATAAATAGAAACTAAGTGTTAAAAATATCTAGCGCAACACTTTTACAGCATGATTCAATATTATAATTTCACTATTTTATTAAATCAAAGAAGTAAATAAATTTTGTAACTGTCTGCACGCTAGTACTGTTTGGCAAAAAAATGGAAACTATGGATAAATATTATGAACTCGAAATAATCAATTAATATATTTATATCTTGTTTGGGCATCGGTTACATCGGTTATTAGACCTTTACAACCTAACAATATGTTGCCATAGATGGCTAGATGTCTGATAATGGTCAGGTGCAAAGGTTCATTACCATCAGGTCCTTAGGACAGCACAAAATAAAAAAAATATTAAAATTTTGATGATCGCGTGAGAAATCCAATTAAAAAATAATGACGCTTGACAGATCTGACTGAGATGCCACTTTTAATTTCACAGAATAAATCGCGATGAGCGATTTCCATAAAAACTGCAATAATTTAACGCAATTACAACGTTATAATTTCATTATTTAGTAATCAAGTTACTAACTCCATCAATAAAATGTTATAAATTTGAATAAATGAACTAAACAAACTGTGCAACTATCTTCACGCAAGTATCATTTTGGAAAAAGTGGAAATTGTTGATTAAGTTTAGATGTTAAAATAAAAGTTACAAGTGCTAAAAATAAGAAAAATAATACTTTAACTGTCTATCATAACATCCAAATTTTGAAAATGAAAAATGTTGCATAAATATTTGACAGCTGTGAAATGAAAAACAATTTTAAGTCAATAGAAAACTATAAAATTTCAATGTTTTGTAGGCAAATCAAAATAACATTATTTAATGTCGTGTCGTTTTCTGTTTGATGAAGATAAAAACACTACTTATAGCCTTTGTAGTTTTGAAAATAAAAAATGTTGCATAAAAATTTGCTAGTTGTGAAATGTCATTTATAATGTTATCGAAAAACAATTTAACGCAATACAAATTCATTAAATTTCAATGTTTGTCAAGGCAAATCAAAACAACATTAGAATATCGTGTCTATATTTTCTGTTTGATGAAGATAAAAACGCTATTTATAGTCTTTGAAATTTGTTAATCGCTCGATAATTATTGAAACAAAATAACGATTTTAAAACAAACATGTACACTGTAATCATCATCATTGCGTATTACTCCAACAAGGAAAAACTTGCACCATAATAACACAGTCATCAATCCCGCGCGCGAGTCCGAGTTGATAATTTTTCATGAAACATGTCCGAAACAGATGTTTGTGATGGGCGCGCGCTTTAATGCGATGATTAGTACAGGAAAATATGATTGATCGAGTTGTAGTATTGTATAATGACCCTTCGAAAGCAAAGCCTACCCAGCATCTTATCCCGCGCGACGTCGATACGTGCAATGCCAAACGCCGGATCTGTATCGGCGTCGAACTTGTCGATGGTGAACTCCCAGTAGTGGACGCCGCGGCTGAAGCCGACGCTGCCAAGCGCCACGCGATGTTCCCAGCCCTCGCCGGTGACGTTTACGCTATCGTCGGAGTACTGCAGCCCGGGCCCGGATAGGACCGGATCGAATGCGAACCAAGCCACTGCAAAAAATAAAATAAAAATACGATAAATCGAAGTACTGGGATTCGTATGTTATGTGTATAATAATAGGGACGACGTGCGTGCAATTTGACTGCTGCTTACAATGCGTTTTTCCACACACATAGACACTCAATGTGCGGTTGAGTGTATTATATATGTTGGAGAAATGTCAGATACAAAGCGCCAAACCAACAACAGCAGCAGCATTTTTTTGTGCTGGGTGTGAGAAAATCCACTTCACAATGATAATAGTGATAAAAAGCGTTGTTTGTTTCGAGTGGCGGTGTGGTGTGGTGTGGTGTGGTGGTCGTGCGTTCGTTGTGTGTTTTGTATGTGTGGGGGGGTTGTTTGTAGGCTCGGAACAAAGCAATAAAACAATGGTGTAGTTTCACAATTCCAACTACATTATTTATTACTACACCCTAGTAAAAAATAAATTTATATTTTTAGTAATTAATGAATTTATATTACATTTACCAAATGGGATCTAGCTGGATAGTGTAGATTTAGATATTTTAACCACGTTACGAAAAATTATGCATTTTGACAGGTTAATACAAGGGTGGTCTGAAAAGCTTCAAGTATTTTTTGTACGTTTTTACTCTTTTTGCGTTTTATATTCTTTTTGTCGCTCTTTTTTACAAAAAAATATGTATTTTGCCAGATTAGTTTAATACAGGGGTGATCTGAAAAGTTTCAAGTCCGTTTTGTTCGTTCTCACTCTTTTTTTGCGTTTAATATTGTTTTTCTCGCACTTTTAACATTTTTCAACCCCTTTCTGAATTTTTCGATTCTCCTTATTGTATTTTTCACCCTCCTCCCGTCTTGTTGCTCACGTTTTTCGTAGACATTTTCCATTTATTTGGCCAATTTTATGACGTTTTCGTACCTTCAGCGCGTATTTCCCCGTTCTGTCGTCTATTTTATTATTCACATTTTAAACTTTTTGCATTTTTACGTAAATTTTGTGTCATTTTTGCGTAATAAAATATTGCCAAAAACATTAAAAAGAACGGCAATAAAACTACCAAAAATTGAAAATGCTTAAAACTTTTCAGACCGCCCTTGTATATGTAGCTAATTTTATCTTATTTATATTGCTAATTTCATTTGATGACACGGACAATTCAATAGTCCCCATTAGCGGAGTTTAGCAATAACTACTAATTGGTAATATCAATATCCATCAGCAAAAAATTGAAAATTGCAAAAAGTATTTGAAACTTTTCAAACCATCCTTGTATATATAGGCAATTTCATATTATTTTTATTGATAATTTCATGCTTTTGATGACACGAACACTTTAATTACCCCCCATTAGCGAAGTTTATCAATAACTACTAATTGGCAATATCAATATCTATTATGTGTAATATTCATTCCCCCTTTCCCCTTGGTGCTTTGTATCGAAAATTAATTTTGTTAGGATGAAGTGAATTTGGTGGTTTAGCAATTAGGCGTATAAAATATTTTGCACATATACTATATATACTAACCGTCAGCTGTTTGCAGTCCAATTAATTCGCTGTATTCACCTTCGCCCGAGCTATTAAACGCTTTAACTCGCGCGTTGTACATACAATGGAAATGCAAACCGTCGACTGTACAAATAGTCTCGATACCGCAGTACACCTCCTGCAAAAATCAACAAACCATATGTTATATTTGATGTATTTTTATGTGCACGATTTGCGTGTATGTACATACCCGAAATTCACCGCCGTTGCCATCGTCCAGCTCCAACACGTAGCCCTCAATGTGGCTTTGCGATGGCGGCTGCCACGCCACCGTCACCGAATTGTTTTCGGCGCTACACTCCTCCGGAATGATACTCGGCGCTGATGGTGCTACAAAACAAACAACGCATAATAATGAATGACTCGATTCATGCATGTTATCATCAAACAAAACGTGCAAGCAAGCATAGAATTAGTACATAGTTGATTCATTTACCTGCCGGCACTCTTTCCTCGCCGTTTTTGTAAGCTAAACACAACACGTTAATGAGCGTATCGGTTAATTATCGCACTGCTTGGCATATTGTATTACTGTATTCTACGCAATATACTTACGTTTCATTTGGATGAAGTTGAGCTGTTCGATGGCGCGCAGCACCGATTTGTCGTCGAGGGTGAGATCGAAGTGCGGCGAGACGCGCGGCGCCGTCCATTCCTTGTGCCACGAATGGTCCGTGTTTGCAACACGTCCGATTAACATGCTTCCAACCTATTAACAAAATTAATGGATCATCAATCAAGTAAAGGATGCCTCCACATCTAGATTATTATTTTGTATTCTGATTTGTAACTAACTTCAATATGATGTTAATACCTTTTAGTATTGTTTATAATTTAATTTCTTAGAAAATAAATGATGCTATTGCTAGAACAATGGTAAGAATCATATAAATTTAAAATTATTACACACCTCTTCAAAGAAAATTAATGACATGAATCGGTACGCATGTCGCAATTTGTACTTGGCTTCAAAGAGATTTGGACAAAAATCATTGGACATTAAACTATTTTTATACCTTTATTGTTTTTTTAGAATTTTTAAGAAAATGACTGATAATAAAATAAGGTTACTATAGCAAGAATGGTAAGAATAATCAAAAATTTTTAACCTAAATTGATAAGTAGTTCAAATTTTCATGTGTTGAAATGACGTTTGATAAAAGAAACTGTGCCAAAAGAATTTAACATTTTTAGCATCTGTGATTTAACTAATTAAATAATTAATACGTAAAATTTACCGCACCAAATATTTCAACCTTAATATGTCACTTTTAATTTTCATTATTAAAATTCAAATGTAAATCGTTGTTGTTTTACTACGAAGACCTTGATTTGCTCCCTACCTGTAGGAACGCCGAGCTATCAGTTTCCTTCAGCGCCTCGATGCAGAACTGCAACAGCGACGTGGTGTTCTGCAACCGCACCGTGCACGTCGCCACCTGATCCTTGAGCGCCCGCACTCGCATCTCCTTGTCCTGCTGAATGCAATCCAGCAGTTGGGCGCGTCGTAGGTGTATCGCCTCGATCAGGGCGTCGCACTGCGCTGAGACCAGACTCTCAAACTCAACGCAATTCTCCTGTAAAATAGTAGTATGTTTTAATATTAGATCAAATATATATTTCAAACGCAAACTTCTTAAAAATGCAGGGTTTGTTTAATTAAAAGTAGTACTGCTCTTCCAAAGCCATTTTTGGGAATTTCGACCTTGAGGTATCACTATGCTGTGTTTCAAAAAAATAGTCCAAACTTCTTACTTGGATGTCTTTAGCTTTTAACTGCCTACTTCCCATTAAACAGACCCAGCATTTAAGAAATTTGTGTTCGAAAAAATAATAGATTTTGCATATAGAGTCGATGGCATTTTAAGTGTAAGTGAATGAAAAACTTACGTTCACTTTATCGCTCATCCCCTTCAAGCGCTGAATAAACTCGGTGGTAGAGCGGGCGCGCTCCGATAGCTGTTGCAAATTGTGCGAGAGCTCAGTCTGTAAAGAAACAAAAAAAACATTACATAGAGAAATCAGGTGTGGTGTGGTGGTTTATAAAAATAGTGGAATGGTGTAATGATGATGTAGAAAAGTCACCCTTGTGTGTATTTTTGCCGAGGGTGCGTTTTACGACCCCTAAGATATAGAGGAGAAAAAAAGCGATCTGCTTTTGCATTAATTGCTATGCAACCAATTATGGTAATGCGACATCTATTAGCGCGTACTTGCAACGTTGTTGGGAAAAATCAATTTTTTTATCATCGCCGTCGTCGCCGTGTGATTGCGTCTCGTATTGGATTGGAGTTCGCCGGGCGCACAGCATTCAAGATTATCAAGCAGTTTATTATATTTCGTAAAGGAGAGGGTGCAGTTTTACGATAAGAGGGAGAGAATGCCGTAGTAGTACTTTGCTTTTTGCTTCAGCAATGTACAATATATGATGGGCCGCATTTCGGATGTGTTGTTACCCTCAGGAGCTTTTCCAAAAACGAAGTTGAGGGGGTGGTGGTTAGTGTATTATGTAGTTTTCGGATAACGTTGCCGTAGGATACACTTAGCTTTATTAATGTTGCATCGGAGACCAAACGATTACGTCGCAAAATTGTGTAATGGTAATACAACAGATGGCGCATCAATGATGCGAATTATTTGATTTTATTGCCGATTGCATCGATTGGGATTGGATGATTTCGGGAACGGCGTGTATGTTTTGAATTGTATATTATGTAGGGTCGATGGCATACTCTTCATGTATTAATTAAATCGCCCCCAAAATTTCAGAAAAAAAATCAATGGTTAAAGCGCTGTTAGGGCATGGAACATACATCGTTAATTAGCTGAAAACCGAATTATGCCATTACGATATTTTTTAATAAATTTACTTTTATTTGTGTATTTGTATCCAACTTTGTGTAATAATAAGAAATAATTAAATAAATTACTTCATATAATTACATTATTCATACATAACATAAGTAATAAAGGAACAGATAAATAAACTGACTCCCAGAATATGCAAAAAGCAATGATCAAAGTGCTCAAAAATTGATAATCAAAATCCAACTGACATTCTTTGTTTTGTAGTCGGGTTCATGTTAAATTTACTAATGCTGCTAAACATAGAACTACTAAATATGTAAAGTCCCTCAAAAGATTTAAAATTCAATGATTAAAGTTGTATTTGTCATATCGCAATATTCAAAGTTGACAAACGGAAAATCCGAATTAATTATTTTACTACTTAATGGACTACTATCATTCTTGAATTTCTATCTAACTTCATGTAATATTAATATTGGTAATTTTGCAATATTGAGTTTCCACGCACAATCACATTAATAACAAACAGAAAATTAATTAAATCAGCAACAAAAGAGTCAAAAATCAATAATTAAAGCGCTATTGAGTTGTATTAAAGTTACTAATCAAAATCTGAATGTCATCCTTTGATTCATGTTAAATTTACTAATATTGCCAAATATATTAAATTAAGTAGTAAACCATTAAATAAATCCCACAAAATGTTAAAAATTAATCAATAAAGCTGTGTTTGCCATTTCACAACATTCAAATTTGATTGAACGAAAAATCCAATATAATTATGTTATAATTTAATGAACTACTGTCATTTTTGAATTTCTAGCTAACTTCACATTATATTAATGTTGTTAAATCTACAATGTAATAATTCAAATAAATGGAAAATTAATCAAATTATCAAGAATTAATAGTTAAAGTAGTTTCAAGACTTATATCGCAACTGAATTAGTTATTTTTGATACCTAAGGAACTACCGTCATCCTTGTAGTCAACTTCATTTCATATTAATGCTACTAAATGATTAAAATCAAGTGTGCCATGCGCCTAGTGACATTAATAATAAACAAAAAACGTAAAATGTCATTAATCATTAAATTTTGATATTAAAGCGTCGCTTGAATTTTCGAAAATTTAACTTCCTCTTTGATTAAATTTCAATTAACCACATAGATGCCAAATATTCCATCACGCATTTCATCAATGTTTTGATCGTGAAGACGTAGACGGCAAGATGTGCGCGAACACGTTAAAAATCGGTGAGTACCAACCAATCCCAACGCCAAAGTAGATTAAATGATAATGCGATAGAATCGCAGACGGATCGTTTGAATCAATTGGCGTTGCCCAACAGCCATCTCGTCGAGGCGGTGCTGAAAGAGCACTACCACATCTTCAACGAGGACTGTCGCGATCGCTTGAAGAAGCTACTCCAGCTGATATTGAACGTTAATCGAGCAAATAATATTGGCAAGTTGCATCCCTCCGCGTTGCAACGGTGCTATATCAGAAATTTGGTGAGTGGTTTGCTCTATCTCCTTACTATTTTACCCCATGAATTATTAATTGAATGTTGTGTAGCGACGTCGGATTAAGTATTTAGAGCATCAGGAGTTGCGGAAGAAGGGCGCCGCTGGGGTTGGCGGCTGCGACATTGGACCGCAGTCCCAAGGCTCGCTGACACTCGACACCCTACTCGAATCCGGATCGTTCTCTTCGTTGCCGTCGACGTCGACTCGCCCATTGAGCAAGTCGACGTTGACGCTCACCACCGTGCATGAGGCGGATGGCCTGCTGGGCGATAAGGAAGCGCTGATGACGGTGGTGGGTACACGGCAGCCGCGACAACGCAAGCGAAAACTATCGATGGCCACCACCGTTACCGACTCGTCGGAGGCGGCAGCTAGAGAGGCTGCTGCGGCTGCAGGAAAGGTGCCTGGCATGGCTGGGAACGGAGATCAGTCGAGTGTGGTGATGAGCGAATCGGGCCTGTTGCGATTCTTGACGCGAAGCTGTAGCGGCGTTGATAAGGAGCATAAGGGACCGCCGCCCAAATCAAATATGACGTAAGTAGTCTCCAAGTTGACAATATTTTTGACATAACCATATCAATCACATCACATATAAATTCAAGTTTTGAGTTAGTCATGCATCTTAAAAGATCGCGCAAACTTAGTAATACGCAGCACTCATTTTTGGCGGATATAATTCGAATTACATTATCTGAATACTGCAAGAACTATCAGGACTTGTAAGTCTTGCCTATATATTATTGATTATTGACTAACTTTTGATGAAAACCAACTTGAAGTTGTCAATTAGTGGCGTGTTAATGAAGTTGCCTATGCAGCATGTTTAATAATAATTCTATCTAATTAAGAAGTTTGTGATTAACATTAGAATAGGTAACTTGCAAGATAGATTCTGTCTGGAGTATCGTTTTGTTTCATTCAACGCAGCTATTCTCTTTAATTTAGTGCCACAATTTAATTTTGAGTTTAATGTATGCAACGGAACAAAGTTGTAAATGCTATTCCAATGAGTTTTTGGATTAAGATTTGATAGGAAGTTGATTGTGGTAAATAAAATTGAAAAAATCTTTAGTATTTTCACAAATTTTAAACTTTAAAGACAAAAAACAAAAATTTAAATAATAATCGCTTGGAAAATGTGACTTTTAGAAAATTTTTTGAAAAAAGGCCGAAACTTAATTAAAAGATTGATTGGAAAACATGATTCTTATCAAAAATCGCAACATTTGTAGACTCTGCATTGTTTTGGACAAATTTTGGATTTTTAACGCTCATTTCTAGTCATTTTTTGTCGAAAATCTGTTGGAAAATATAAATTAGCTAAAACCTCGCAAAATTCTGGAGACTTTTTGCGCTATTCATTAAAATTTTCAATTTGTAGTTCATTCAAAAAATGTTTCTTGTTACTAACACGTTGTAATAACTAAATTTATATAATTTGTTTGGAAAACATAAAAATTCAAAATTTGTACATTTTTTCATAACAACTTAAGCGGCGTCTCACTGACTATTAACATTTATGTGACAAGCTGCTTAATATGAATAAAAAACCGTTTTGTTGCAGGTGTTCGAGCAAGCCTCTTCGTCATAACGATAAGCTGAGAAGTAGTCTTGCGAATAGTGACCAGCAGCAACAGCAGCAGCAGCAGCAGAAACAGCATCAGAAGCAGCAGCCTCAAAGCCAGCATGATAATCAACATGCTGGCGATGCGGAACGCGTGGCAAAAACGCGCATCGACTTGAAGACGCTGACGATAAAGTACTACATGATTTTGATTCTCGACATGCAGAAGAATTGTCAGCTGTATGAGAAATTTACACGTAATGATCTATTATCCATCCGTCCGCATGAAAAGTTTCGAGTCTTTCATCATATATTTTTGCATTTTCTCGCGTATTTTTACATTTTTTTTATTTTCTCTCATTTTCTACAAAAAACCTGTCAATGTATGGAAACATTGCAACAAAACGCGAAAGAATCGAAAAATTTGCACCTTTGGAACTTTCCAGACCACCTTCGTATTAATTTTTAATGAAAATAATTTTTATTGTAGATGAAATAATCAAGCCGACGGAGGCGTACAAGCAGGAGTACTTTGAGGCCGCCTACAATTGTTGGATGGAATATTTGGCATACATAAAGCACACGTTGGAGTATCTACATCCGTACATAATGAGCTTGCGACATTTGGATGGTGGACTAAATCCACCACTTAGTGGTCGTATCAGCGGTGTGGAAATGCCATCGCCGCCGCCGAGCAGTCTCGGCGATGTGGGAATGGTGAACGACGTGGAGCTGAAATTGCCGCGCGTGCTAATTACGTGCTTAAAGAATATGAAGCCGTGGCGCCGGGCGTTGCAGGAGACGGTGCAATGCTGTCGCGATCTCGTCTTCGACGAGAACAAGTACAAGAGGCATTAGTAGCGCGACAAAGATGTAATTTATAAAAATTTGGTCCCAGCAAAATTGATGCATGCGTGAATTATATCTACTTACCTCTACTCTGTACTATATTTAGCTCCCTTTCTGGATTGGAATTTAAATTTTTTATTTGATATGATGTAACAAAAACGTGGCTGTGTTTTAATATCACAAATTAAAACGAATTAAAATTGGCGCGCGCTTTTTTTGTGATGATGATGGTTGGATGGTCAAAGCGTGGCGCATCTCTGCACTCCTCCTCGCACATATTGCATATGAGAGAGCGACGAAAGAGAGAAATTAAAATTGTAGATTTTGTTTTTGTTTTGTTTTGTTTTGTTTTTGTAGTTGTCGTTGTGTTTGTATATATGTGCGCTCACACACAAGTTTAATTAAAAAACTTTAACGTTGAAGCTAGTTTGCATATGGGGGCGACCTCAGCATACACACACAAGCTTTATTGTGAATATATGTGTGTGTGTGTTAGAAAATCAATTTTGATTTGTGTTGTTGGGCGTGAAACAATCAATTCAACCATTTCGCTATTGTTTCTAGCAAATCGAGTATTTTTGCAATAATATCCAACAACGACGCATTCAATTAAAATGAACATTTAAAATTATTCTATTAAATGCGCTATCAAAAATGCTGAGCAATGCCACAAAAAAGTTTTAAAAAATTCCAAGGTGCAATATGTAATTCAATTATCTGCAACCTCGCTTTTCTTTTAAAACGTCCAGCTATTCTAGCCGAACTAGTCGCTTTTCTTGGAAAAATTCAATTAAAAAATGAAGTCATTTTTTGCAATGTAGCAGGTAAAATTAAGTTCAATTATCCTGAAAGTTTGCCCAATTATTTTCATGAAATAGAATCACCAAGCGCAGCTGCAATGTTAATCCGTGCCACAAAAATACAAGATTGCTTTAATGCAACGTTATACCAGTGATTTTTCACCTTTATATGTCTCGACCCAAACTTGAGGAATGTATTCAAGTCGCCATCCAATAAAACCCCAATACTTTTATTTGTCATATTAATATCTTTTTAGTTTCGAATCTTTGTGCCCCAAAAATGCTTTGCGCGCTCTATCTATGAGGATCTCAATCCATGGGTCAAGAAATTGATATATACCATAAAGTAGTATCACAAACGTGGGGACAATAATATGCAACATTGGTTCAATTACCTCCAACGTTGACCAAACTTTCGTGATCATTTTCATGTTTTTTTGTGCAAAAATTTCAATAAATCGTCATTTTTCTTAGAATATCCTCTCTCTTGTTAAATTTTTATGTAAAATTATTAGAAAAAATGATTTTAGTTTATTTTTCATAGATTGTCAAAATAATTGGCCCAAGTTTTAACAATTTTCATGATTTGTGTAAAAATTTCAATGAAAAAGTAGTGAATGAAACATCATTTTTCTTAAACAATCTCCAATGTTTATGTAATTTATAGCATTTTTGATAATTGTCAGACAATCAGGAATAAATTGAGCGTGCTGATAGCATTGACAGCAAATTAAAACCGCATTATCGTTTTCCGATTAGGAAAAATTGCATGTGTGGATTATAACGCATACACCATCAGCACGATCTTGATGGAAATGTAACGCAATTACCTCCTCCTATACACACACAAACTATTTATCGACGCGCATTGCCACTTTGCAGATCGTTTACGCTACAACATTTTTGCATCACAATGGGTATAGTACAATATATAGTATAATAATGGAATTAACATCATCATCATCATCATCGTCATACAGACGCACCGTAATCAGATTAGAAAGTGCGATATAGATACGAGTTGCTGTTGCGCTAATTAAAGTTCGCGCGCAAAATCGAATTATCGCTCTGGCATGTTCTAAGTGCATCGGGTTGCCGCTGCCTAGAAGGAAGAAAAATGCAATTTGAGAGTAGTGTGGCACACTATGTGTGTGTCTGTGTATGTTGTAGGTGGGCGAGGTTGCACGATCCGCCCTCTATCAATAACCTTTCACCTCTCTCGTTTGCATGGCCGGCTAGATAAACAAAAGTAGGCTACTACAAGCAATGCATGCATACAGTGCGTTCCCTTCAAAGGTAGATAGGAGAAAATATAATTTAAAAAGTTTAATTTTTTGATAGTTTTGAATTTTAGTTGGGAAATGTTTGATGAAAAATGATTTTTTATCGTTTGCCATAAAAAATTTTTATCATTATTCACCGAAAATGTAGGTTCTTCTCACATTTGGAAACAATTTTGATGAAAATCTCTAAATGATTTTATTGAAAATATTGAAAATCAAAGAAAATTTCATAAAAATTTACAAGGATGGTGTGAAAAGTTTTGCTGCTTTCTTTTTGCTGTTTTTATGCTTTTTGCTATTTTATTGTGTTAATTTTCTCATTTTGTTTCTAAAAACAGCGAAAACCATGAAAAAGTTGTATAAAAACAACGGAAAACACAAAAAAGTCGTAAAAAACAGCGAAAACTATGAAACAAGTCGTAAATAATCAGAAAAAACCAATCTATAGACATATATTTTTGAATGAAACGCACTGTATATCTATGTATATAAAACAAAGGCGCAGCGGAAACAATCTGCACGATCGGGATAACAATCAGCAGATGGCGTTCGAAATACATCTCGAGCAAATATACTTGACTTGGCATTTTTCTATGATTTGCGAGCGAGTGTGGGTGCGTTGTTATCGCAAACGCGACATTCGAAATTTTATTGTTTCGCGTGCAAATTGGCGACGCACGGCCAACGAAACGACGACGACGACGTTGATTTATACGGGACGTGCGTGTCCGCGTGTGTACGTCACGTGCGCGGTGACGATATCATTAACAACGCATCGAGAGAGTGCCGCGCGAGTGTTGAAAATTTATTGCGTATTAACACTCGCTATTAAGTTTTCCCCTAATGCGAAATTTCACTTTTTTGTGATTTTTTGTTGTTGTAGTTCTAGCAACAAGTTGCAATTTGCCGAAAAGCAAAATCTTATTTACTTTCGCCTTTATTTGTCAACTTATGACGCAAACCGATTGTTGTTCATCACATAGCTTTCATTTATTCTTCTTAATCTACCATAGCGAATTTACCAACAATATGAACAAACAAACAAACAACAATCATCGTGCCACGTCCGTCGTGTGCATTATTATTGTCGCCGCACTTAAATTCGCATCAAACGATTTTCGATTTTGTGCGCCGGCACGCGAAATAAAAAAACTACAACAACCACCATCACCGATTAATGCGATTTGAATGGTATGGTTTGGTGGAGAATATGTGTTGGGTATATATATATATATATCTTTAAGGGGGCAGCGGTGGTGTCCAATTAATATCGAATTAGGCGCGCCCGCTATCGTTAAAAGCGCGCACTAATTGTGTCGCGTTCGCGTTTGATGTATGTATGCGAGCGCGGAGTGACGACGATGCGACCCTTAAATAAAAAAAAAAGCAAAGCGTGATGATGGTGCAATGGGGGAAGAGTAACGTTAATTAGTGGGGTTGATATTCATATACAAATACATTTACTTTTTAATATGGTGTATGTATAAAAATATGTTTTTTAAATATTACATAATTGAATTTGGTGTCATTGAAGTTGCCTAACTCGCATTTGCAAAAAATTGCAACAGATGCCATCTATTTAGGTACTTTTAAACTGAAACAAGGTTGATAATGATCATTATTGCATCCCTACGTATGCCTGTCAATTTAGTAGTTAGTTTTACACAAAAATTTTACCTTCTTGTAATTATAAGTGTATTTTTTGAAATTTTAAAGAAAAATACGTTTTTTTCCCTTTAATCTTTTCGATTTTTTTTATAATAATCTCGTATTACATTAGATATAATTGTAGTTGCCTAACTTGCATTCTTAAAAATCGCAACTGAGCTATCTATTATCTTTTGACTAACGAAAGGTTGATAATGATCATTATTATAGCATCTCTAACTCATCAAGAATTTAGCAATAAAAACCTACAAAAAACACAATTTTAATAAATTTAAATAATAAAAATCACAATTTTTAGCAATGTAGAGTGGATTAGTTTGATTTTTTCTTTATTATCCGCGCTAGAATTAATTATGCATTAATTTTTTTATTCGACGAGAGAAAATCGCATTAACAACGCACCATTTCCTTAAAAATCGTCAATGTAATAATCGCATTACATCGCCATGATGCCTAAATTAGCTTATAAGCGTTGACGGTCCGTAAATTGCATTTTTTTGCCGTCGCCGCCGCCGCCACCCCCGACGTTCGTCAGGTGGATGGGAGAGCGCAAAAAGCGGCGACGGACGTCGTCGTCGTCTATACGCTCACTTAGTTCTTCAATTTGCATCCTGATTGAAGTTAATTTTCCTCTAGATATACATGCAGACACATTTTATATCAAAACGAAGCGGTGACGACGGCGACGATGGGAAAAGGGAATCGAGTTAGCGCGCGCTTTGCTGAGATATATAATTGCGAATATTTAAAAATGCATACTATATATACCATCATCGGCGAGTCGTGGTGCGATGGATCGATGGATATTTATTATTAGCGGGTCGCGCGCATTGCACACAAAACAGCTGAGCATCGATTTTGGTAGTGTGATGGTGTTTTTACATAAATATACCGTTCAATTAACACGTTTTTTAGGTGTCGCATATGCACCTGCCACATCCAGCTACACATAACATAACCTATAAAAGTGTGCGGTTAATTCATTTAATGCATATATACGACGATGATAAATTTTATGTGTGCATAATTATTCAAACAATAAACATTGTTATTGTTTGTGTGACACACACAAAAAATAGCATTTTAATGTGTTAGACGACGCGATGCACTTGGCAAAAACAAAAAATTATCGTATACATTTGAGGTTAGAGTGAAATGAAAAGGCGTGCATCACAACACAATTGCCACAATTGCGTTTTGCGACCGCAACGATTATCTAATAAACGCCGCCGCGCTTATTGCCCGTGATTAGTCCTCCTCCCAACGACGCATTCCAATTGGTGTTGTTGTGTGCGGCAACATCGCCGATGCGCAATTTTTTTGCTAAGCTATATGATATTTTGCGCTTTGCTTGCTTATCTATAGCGCCCGAATGAAGATATTATCTATCACATCGCAGCGCAATTCACTTCCGCCATTGTCTCATTTAATCGAATTCCTAACCGCTAGGGCGCATTTTTTTCTTTGATTAAACAACGATTGTTGTATATGAAATATTGCTTTGAAGAACGACGATATTATACAATACAATAGATAAAAACTAGATTGTTCTTTATATTAACATAAATAATGAAGTTGACATGTGGTCAGTAATGATCATTATTAAGCGCTTGATGACGTTGAGGCGTGAAATGAATCATTACCAACCTCGTCAGAGTTTAAAATTTTAGACGTTTTAATAAAAAATCGCTAACTGAATGCCAATGGCATGAAAATGTACATAAAACCTAGTTTTTTTAAGACATTTGAGTAATTTCAGTAACTACAAAAATAAAATGACATAAAATATTATTGAAAAAGTACGTAGAGATCAGTAATGATTATTATTGACTCATTGTTGACGCAAAAGTGTAAAATGGATCATCACCAACTTCCTCATAGTTTAAAAAACAACAATTAAAAGCATTTTAATGATTATTTGTAGCAAAACTGTGATTTTTTTATGAAATTAGATGTCAATATCATGAAATCTTGCACAAAAACTAGGTTTTTTCTAACCACAATAACAAAATTACATTAAGAAATAACATTGAAGTCACTAATATGATCATTATTGACCCCTTGATGGCGTTGAGGTAAGTAATAAGTGAAATCTCATTATTTTAATGATGTTTGTTGTAAATGTCAACACATTATTTAAAAAAATATATCGTAATTTATCATTTACGTAACGCAGCTGTCCATATATACGTACCCCCCTAAAATTCAATTATTCTAATTACTTTTTTAGAGTGCGCCGCGACGTACTCGTATATAAATATATATGTATGCGATATATAAATTTTTATGTGCGTGCTTTACCGCATTTCGGAATCGAGCGTCGAAATGTCGTTGAACCGTTTGTTTTGCTGTCGCTGTAATGCGCCTTGTTATCTTTATCGCCTCCTTTTCTGTTTTCCCCGTATTTATAATGGAATCAAAACAACACAACACAGGCGACGCGGCTTACAACAGCTCTTGTTTTTTCCTTCATCGGCGCCTTCTTCCTCAATCGAATAAAAATTTTCAAAAAAAATGAATTTACAAAACGCATAGTAGACAAAAGTATACAGAATTTTTTCATTCGCAATTTTTGAGAAATTAATATTTAATATAGCTTTTTGAAAAATTGACTTTGCCGCCAATATATCAAAACAACACAAGTAGACAAGAATTTATGAGATATTTTCATAGCCGCCTTCATGATTTTTGTAAAATTCCTCTTGAATGATAAAAAACTATACAGCATTTTGTAACAAATTGAATTTGCCGCCAATGTTTCATAACAACACAAGTAGACAAAAGCTCATAAAATATTTTCATAATTCTTAAACAATTGAATTTGCCGCCAATAAGCGAAACAAGTAGGCGAAGTCAAATAATTTTTGATTGCATGATTTTTCGAAAATTACTTTTTGCCGCTGTTCATTCAGCGCCGCACGTCGTCGTCGTTGTCGTCTTTGCTATTTTTACACCGCGGAAAAAACGGAATCCAATCTACTGGCTGCGCTCCAAATGGATCACTCAACTTTTCCAACGAACGCATCATACATGCTCGTTCACATTGCGACGATTCACCATCATTCGCGCATCGATTGCACAACAATAATACATCATCATCAAAAAGTGCGTTAGTAATTAATTTGGATATCGTCCAAGTGATACACACACACATACATATATTGCGTATACGCACAGGTGCGTCGTGTAAATTGTGTTGCCTACTCGTTGCACTTCCACACTCATCAAGATAGGTAAGCACAGGCGGGAAAGTAAGCGCCGCAGTAGGAGGCCGAAAGTGCTGGATGATGGTGGCAATGATGATATGCTGCAGCAGGACGATATATACACGTTGAAGCAGTATGGGGATGACGTCGAGCGCATCGGAAAGGTGTTCTCGTACACGTTCTGGCGCACCAAGCTGTATCGCAACGTGTTTTGGAGCGTACAAGGTATGGTGTGTATTCGCGAGCCAAATACGGACATAAATATAAACGGTACGATCGAATTTCCTTCAAAATTTTTCATTAAAATTCCGTAAAACATTAAATTCAATATAAAAA
>JARJDW010020559.1:0-12128 GCA_030264715.1 Adinopsis sp. GC000173
AAAGTATCTAAAGAATAATATGTATATAAAAAGAGTTGGACACGAATACGCGTCCTTCGACTTTTAAAGCATACCTAGTAACTTCTAGACGCAGGTGGCTTATAAATGGTATACATGCAACATTACTTTCTGTCAGTCAATTCGTGATTTTGGTGCCCACGAACATATAGCAAACTTTAATATAGATTATCGCGGTCACTCAAAATTTTCTTCCACAACGCACATGTTAAGAATCACTGATTGTAAGAACTATGTGGCTTAAATTCATTATATTGCAGTGTTCACGTCGTGGAATAAAGCATGGTGCCACCATCATTTCGCTTGTTCGGTATGCGATCAGAAAATGAATCAAAAAACGAAGTTCTTCGAGTTCGATCTGAAACCGGTGTGCAAGAAGTGCTACGAGAAGTTTCCGACCGAGCTGCGCCGTCGTCTCGGCAAGCAGCATGCGGCCGCAACGCCACGCACTTAATTCATCAGCAAACGCATCTACTCTTACGAGTGCCTTAATACATTAACTTATTATATATTTACACGAATAATGTACTACTACTACATTAACTTTTGTATGAATTTCGCAACGTCGTCGAGGAAGGCGCCAGCTGTCAGCCGACGCTCATCGAGCAACTGCCAGCCATTCGTCACGTGCTGGGCGAAATTCTGGTAGTAATTCGCTTGACGCTCACGTATGGGAAAACCATCCACCAGGCGTTGACGTTCTCTCTGTGCCTTAATGTTCTTGTCATGTAGAAATGCTAAAAAAATATTTTTAACTAATTGATTAATAATATAGATGATTAAAAATATAGAATTATACTTAAAAAACGCCACAGGTGAAACTCTTTAATTGTCGACCATGTTGAGAGGTTGCGATTGTAGAGCAAATCGAACACATAGTTTAGTTGCGTCTCCTCGCCGAACACACTCAAATTATCCCCGAATTTACACAGCCACTGTTCCTCTATGTACTCGTGTAATATCGTAAAGTCCACGTCGGTATTGGTGTCGGTGAGCTGTGTGATTGCATCATCGATCAAATCTGCGCGCAGCAATGGCAGCGCCAGATATTTGTAAAAGTGTAGCATTGCATCGGCGGCCTGCGCCTCCGCCAGCGTCGTACACTCCGATGCGATGTGATAGACCGCCAGCATGTACTGGAACCAGCAACAATTGAGCCGCACGTTGGGAAAGCGACAGCGTAACGCCGCTTGCACTGTGTGATCGTTACCGAGCGAAATTTGGGTCGGCTCGAGATTCGGACAGACCAGCGTTAACACCCGGAACACCTCCTTGTACAAATCGTGCGCTAGACCGTTGGAGATCAAATGCAACATGGGAAATGTCTGCTAATTAATTAATTAAATAAACATCGTTTGGTTGGCAACACTCACATGCTGCTGGTACGTGCCGTATATTGTCAGAATTTGCGTGATGTTCGGTTCGTTGACACATAAATTGAATGATCCGTCGATGAACAGTGTGCTGCCTTTCGGAAAACTATTCACAAAGTTTGAGCTGCCAAAGATGATCGTTTCTTGGTGGTCGAGCATGCGTAGATACGCTATGTAAAATTGAACGTTCTGTGCTAGGAATTTATCGCGGTCGAGCTGTTGGGCGAGCACGTCGAGCGATCTAGGCACTGGTGGAAATTGCTCGCGTCTTTTCGTTCGCATCGCAATCACTACCGAATTGAACGACATCGATCTGGCTGGGATTTCGTACCTATTTGAAATTAAATATTTTTTAACCAAAAATGAGCATAAACGCAAACTATTACTTAAAACTGGGCCTAATCTAAACGCCCTTTACAATAAAATTTACTTTAGACATTCAATATTACTGTCGTCATAATGTGCCCATAATTATGAAAGTGGTCTAAGTCATATATTTCTTGTTTAGAGATATTAGACAACTTTCATAACTAACACTAAGGAATTCCACATAACATTGAAATAACAATCACTCTCTGAAGTTTCATTTTTGCCAATATCGTAAAAATTACATTGAATAAATTTAGTTTCAAGTAATGTGGTGTGAAATAACTGATAAACTCATTTTTTTGTTAATCTTGACTCCACTTTCATAATTATGGGCACACATGAGTAAAGATTTAATTTTTTTAACTTTTCGGAAAAAAGCTAAAAAATCTTTCTACAATTAGGACAATTTTGTTCGAATATTTACAGGGATGTTACAATAATATAAGGTCTATTAATAAGTTTTTACACTTTTTATTGTAATTTTGAGAGCTTCGTTCAGACAAATTAATTAATTAATCTTATATAAAGTATTATCCTTTGTTAGCTACGATTCTTGCCTTTTTAGGCCGCGTACGAATTCAGTGTCTATTTTCTTTCGTCTTTTGACTTTATCCAAAAATCGCCTTATTTTTTGGCTTCGAAAGATGTGCAATGCTGCTTTGCTAAATCATGGGCCATCGAACAGAACAAGTGGTAGTCTGAAGGAAAAATATTTAGTGAATACAGCGGGGGGATTAAACATCAACTGCAAAGTGTTTTTGCGATATATAGCCGAGCGCGTAGCCAAGTCTTGTTGTGCTGAAAGATTACTCTACCATGTCTTTGGGCGCATTGGGCTGTGTTTCAGTTTCAATACTTCGATCAATTGCATAAATTATTGTTTATGATGTTGATTGTGTTCTTCAATGATGATTTAGTTAACTTGGCATGAATTTTCAATTAATAATGTCTTCAACTCGCCGCTTTCTAACTATCTCTCGTCCTGCGCATTACTTGATACTGATGTTTTCCACTTTTAAATCGTAGGAACTAGTAATCACACGTTTTTATTAGTGGAGCATGTATTACACAGCAAATGAGGACAATCAGCTGCCATTTTCTCGAAATTAAAGCAAATTTGCAACACTTCCCGCAAAATGGCTTTTTTGCTACAAAACTCGACATGTTTAGCGTGCAATAAAAGAATGTTGTTTGCGATATAACTAATACTAATACGAAATGGTCTAATGCGATTGAATGTTAGTTTTACAGTCTTTAAAGGAAGTATAAAAACTTATTATAGACCTTATATTTAAAGTTTAAATTGAGTTACAAAAATTATTGTACAATTAATGATATACATCTGCAAATGCCTAATTTGTATATCTATAATGCAAAATTTGTAGGGGGGGGGTAATTCTCTATTTTGGCCAAAACCCAAGAAGGTTTAAATTAGACGTTTCGTATTTTTTATTTTTGTCACGTAGGGCATGGCTTATCAACTTTTTGTTACTATAAAGAACAACCTGAACTTATATAGTTCTTTCAATGTCTATACATGTAATAGAGAATTTTTTTAAACTTCGCGTTTTGTACGCAATTTAATTTCACAAAAAAGGCATTTAGGTTTTTTGAACACAAACGAAATAAGGAAAATCGATAATCTGTAAATTTAGAAAACGTGTGGAAAACTGGAGGCGAATTCTCATTTATCCTTTTGAGTTTTGATGCCCTTCTTTAACAAAGCTTGTGTTTGGAGTAAAGAGAACTTTTTTAGTATCACTCAATGCATGGATGATATAAAATGTAAACAATATGGATATCAATGAATAGATGCATCCCTTTACCAAATTCGGGCTCTGTCGAAGAAACGCTTCGAAATGTAAAACGTCCAATGAGAATACGCTTCTAGGTTGAAAAACCGGGCATGAACTGACTACACTACATGGTGCTCAGAGAATAGAGAAAAAACATGCAATCTTACTAAACCGCTGTTTCGCAACTTATACTACATGTTCAACTCAATATTTTGTTGTATTATCAAGTTATTTACGTTATGTGCAAACAATTCTAGTATAAAAACTAATAATGAAAAAAAAAAAACTAATTATTTTTAGATAAGATGAATACTTACTATTAAATTACTAAAATTTTTACATTCATTTTGGCACAACTTGTTAAAGCGACCCACAACGCAATTCTACAATATATTTTACAGTTTTACCCTTTATTCTTGTAGAACTGTAAAATCTAACATAATAATCGGCTGTGGTCCACTTATAGCAATTGTGATGCCAACTCTACTATTTATATTCTATTGCGGGGATGTGGACCTTTTTCATATCGCGAAATAGGTTAAATTTATTCGTGGGTCAAAATTTAGTTTAAAAAAATGCTTAAACGCCTAAAATATGATTGAAAGAGATAAGTTGTTGGAATATTTATGTACTAGTTTTGATATAAATTTCGTATTTTTGCATTTTTATCATTCTTTTTTTAAATATTTGCCTAAATTTTGTTGGAAAGATCATAAGTTTAATAAATTTTAACTATAAACGCAACTAAAAATCTTGGATAATGCAGCAAAATATGCACTTTTCTGCACAAATTTTTGACTGCAGGCCACAGAAATATGAAATTAATAAGAAACATAATTAAGTCGCAAAATGTTTTACTCATGTTTAAATTTAAGTGACACGCGGACGGAATGAAAATTTTCCTACGGCCGCAAATGTTGTTTTATTGCGTTTGGACAACTCACAGCAGTTATGAAATCATGTTTAATGTAAAAACTTCTATTGTTTCAATTTACAACCTCTTCACATGTCCACAACACAATAATATGATACCATATACAATGGAACTTCAATATACGTCCATTTGTTATATTTCCAATTTGATATAAAACCTGTTTTGGCATATGAATGAAATCTATGAACAAATAGTTCTAATTGAAATATTAAGTGAATTTGAGTTTCACTGTATTTTACAATTCTACAAGAATATAAATTGTAAAATTGACTTTACAACTTGTCTGAGCGGTCCACATTACAATACTATGATACATTTTACAGATTTACTTGTCATAATCTGGTAGAACTGTAAAATGTATCATAGTATTACGTAGCGGTTCACTCACAACTATTGTACTATTTCTATTGTTGCAGGATTGTAAAATATATTGTATCATAGAATTGCACTGTGGATGGCTAACAGCAGTTATTAAATCAAGTTTAATGTGAAAGTTCCCGATTTTTTAATTTACAAATATTTCTTAGTCTTAAAAACAATTACTTCTTGTTGTTGTTGTAACTTGCAAAACGTTGTTTTTGAAATAATATTTGCGCGATTCGTCGATGAAATTGGTAATATTTTAAAATAAAATTCACATCTAATCAACTCTAAACTTAAATAAGCTACATCATAAAACTATCAAATACTTTTTAGCCACTTCGTTGTAGATCTCTCTGTACGGCCGCAGCGAGTTGCCGGCGTAATTTTTCAATTCCTCGAGAAACTCATGCTTGCGCTGTTTGTCTAAATGTGGTGGATGATTGTGGTCACTGCATATCGGAGTAAAGAGCGCGTTACTGGTTGATATTTTCGCTGTAGCGACGCATCCGCTCAAAATCTTATCCACACACTTCAAATACCTAAATTTCCATGTCAATTTTATTCTTTTAGTGTTGTATTATCGACTTACATGCAATCGGGACGTCGACTGCTCTTCCTATAGCAGTAACCTTTGTTCCAAACCAAGTCTACTTGCCGTTTCTTCTCCATTAATTTGAAATATCAATTATTTTATGTCTAATTTCAAACTGGATAAAAAAGTATTCGAGTAGAATTCCAGCTGATTCATTCTAACCTCAAACTATATTACTTAAACGAGTATAGTTTATTGCAATACATAATTAACGTTAAAATGTTTAATCAGCACCAATATTTAATGCACAATGTTAATTTATAATTTATTCGTCAACTATTTATATATAAATCTACTCCATTGTACGCCATTTCGGAAAAGTGATTATCAACCATACAGTTTCCTGTAATGTCATATTGTATGCTGGCGCGCATATTGTATTCGTTGTATTCTTCTGGTTTTTCTGTTTGTGTTTATTATGTTGCTTTTTATTATTAGATCATTATAAATATTGTAATGGCAACATTTTGTCAATATGCCGATAGCGGCAAACAAATGGCATCATTAGTGGATGAATTTAAGAAGAATTATAAATTTACAAAGGAGGTGAGCAGCGATTTGAGTAGCGATGAAAGTGAGGTTAACACAAAATCGAAGGGGAAAAGAAAAAAAATTGTAAAGAAATCTAAGAAAAATAGCAGTGGCAGTGCTTCCGATTCCGATGTGCAGGTTGATGACACCAATATAGTGAAGAAAAATAGTAAAAAAACGACAAAATCGGGAAATAAAGGAACACAACGTGCTAGCAGCGATTTCAATTTTAGCAGTGGTGATGAGGATGGTACAAATACTCTTAGGACGACTCAATCAGTGAAACCTGTTCGAAACACGCAATTAGATATTATTGATGATGAGACTGTTATTAGTCAGCCAACAAGTGCGAGATCTGTTAGAAAATCAACCCGACAAGCAGCCAAACGTCAGAAAATACAATACACGGAGATAATATTATCCGACGAGGAAGCCAACACCATAAAAGAACCTTCCACAAGCAAAAATATTGCACCTTTGACAAGTACTCAGTTAAATGTAGATAAATCAAGCGCTCTACGCGCGGAATTTTTACGAATGCAGGCAGAGAACGAAAGTTTACTAAACCGATACGATCCACGACGTGCTGGTACTGAACAGGTAGCCACGGATGATACAACCGATTCAGACAGTGAAAGAAAACATAGAGTGCAGGAGCCGAATCCACTTGTTGAGATAAACGTGCAGTGGAAGTCATATATGAAGAAGGTGATTAAAGTGCGTAAGATGGATGATCTCAAAAAGATTGAAAACTATTTCGAGCGGGAATGCGATGCTGATCCACGTCTACTCTTCGTTTACTGCAACAATCAGCGGATCACACTAGCCGGACAAAGTTATATAAGTTTGCGTTTGAATAGTAAATCTGTTATGGAAGTGAGTGTGTTGCCAGAAGACAGTCCTGCAATTGCAAATGGACCTATTTTACCAAAATCACCAGCCGGTGCCTTTATAGTGTATTTGCAGTATTCGAATCGTGAACGTAGCATAATTCACGTCACACCCGACGACAAATTAGAACATCTATTTGCGAAAGCCTGCATCGACAAGCATCTAAATTTCGGGCAGTTCAAGATCGTCTTCGATGGCGAACAAGTGGACGTCCATCAAACATTCAAGCAGCTTGACGTAGACAACGAGGATTGCTTCGATTGCATCTTACCGTAGCATAAACTCTCGTTTATTATATATGTATATAATTCAATAACAATAATGTGATTACAAATTAATATTCATCATTGAAGGGGTAGTATTTGTGGGTGCTGGCTCTAAAACAAAACAAAATGTATTACATCACAGATAGATTTTGCCGTGCTTTATTGCGGTAGCTTACAGGCTAAAACCGCATGTTCGTCCGTTGCAGTCCATCGTGTTTAAGATCGCCATATCATCATCGTCCAACTTAAAATCAAAGATGGCAAAATTCTCGACGATGCGTGATTTTGTCACCGACTTGGGGATGGTGATAAGGCCGCGTTGCACGTTGTAGCGAAGCGCAATCTGCGCCGGCGTTTTGCCGTGTTTGGTGGCGATTTTCTGGAGGCGTGGATCGTCGAGCAGGACTCGGTCGCCTTCCTTGAAGTCGGGACGATCACGCGAGCCGAGCGGCGAGTAGGCGGTGATCGTAATACCCTTGCTCTTGCAGAAATCAATCAATTTGGTCTGGTTCAGGTACGGCGAGCATTCAATCTATCAAAAAAACTTATTTATTGCCAACAATGCAGTTTGTACTCTGGTTAAACGTGAGCTTTTTGGCTAATACAAATTTATCAAATATTCATAATACAATATCGCTCGTCACTTAATGTATAATTTATGCACCTTTCTTATTTCGTCCTTAGAACTATTATATTTTTGATTTTTATATTTTTATTACTTTTAATGTTATTAAACATAAAAACGTCAATATTGCAATCTAGACGTATGTGGACTTAGGACAACAGATTTGCAACACAGTTTTATTTAACTTCCTTTGTTTGTCAATTTAATAGAAAATTCCTAGTTTACTATGCATAGTAGTCTATCATTATTGTTATTACTATTACACTGAATAGATAAATTATTTTCTACTGAATAAAGATATTGAAACGTAAACAAGTTAATGACGTATTTATNCCTTTGTTTGTCAATTCAATAGAATATTCCTAGTTTACTATGCATAGTAGTCTATCATTATTGTTATTACTATTACACTGAATAGATAAATTATTTTCTACTGAATAAAGATATTGAAATGTAAACAAGTTAATGACGTATTTATTGCATACAATTATTAGTCCCTTAGTATATATCGTGCCATATATGATGGTACACAGAAAATTTTTGAAAATATTTAGGCCCTAATACAATGAAACAATTTGCCAATTCAATATTTGGCACACTCTTGTCTATGTGTCATTTTAGGGCTCAGACAAATCGCAACAGGGGGACAATGGGTAATTGCTTATCATCAGGGCTGGTGAAATTTTGCAAGATTGTCTAATAAGAATTTGGCATTATATTCCCCCCCTCTCAAAAAATTTAAATATATTTTACATTCTTTAAGCGATTTCATAATTTTTTTCTAAATATTAGAGTATAATACATGTTAATTTTTTGGGCAAATTAAATTGGCCTGATAAGAAATGCTTATTTTGCCACAAGATTTAAATTGAGCCATAAGGGAGGGAAAACTGAAATGAAACGGTTATTTATATTTACTATTAATTGCATATTGAATTACTGTCTTTTCAAGGCAATGATAATAGAAATTATAACCATGTGTAGACAAGCAAAATAAGGCATTAGACTTTTTCGTACAAAACTGCACAATCTCCGCACAAATCATTTTTGTGTTCTTTATGCATACACTTTCTCCACACAGTCTCTTTTCAGGTAAGAATTTTTCTATTAAATTTTTGACACTTAATTTTAGTCTTTTCTAATGAAACTTTATGTTTTCCACTAACTAAAAGGACATTTTAATCCGTGCATAATAAATTTCTAGAAAAACAACAGAATAGAAAACAAAATAGTTGCATTTTTGTTGTAAATATAGTGTTTCAATGATTACATATTTGTAATTATTTGTGTGGCCGGCTCGTGGCGCGTGCGAAGTGTGCATGGCACGTAGGCAATTCCATAAACAAAGCTTCAAAATTTAGTATGATATTAAGAAATGCTAGTATTTTCAGAATGGACCAACTTCCATTTTTGTGTGGTTTTTATTGTAAATTATAAAATAATACGAATTTATTTTTCTTGGTATAATTGAGGAATGTTGGATGAAAAGCGAATGAAAAGTGCTTTAATTTTATTAATTCGCTTCAAACATGTGAATTTTCGCATTTTTCTTTAAATTATTACTATAAAATATGATTTCTCAAATCCTTGATCTCCACAAAAACAAAATTTCAAGAGCCGACGTTGCGGTTACTTTTCACGCGGAACACGCGAACGAGCTTTACTGATAAATTTGAAATTTCAATCCGTTGTATATTAATCAATTGAAGGGCTGGTTGCTGAACTGTGCTAAGTTACAAAAAGATCATTTTCAGCGTTTCAAGTGATTTCAAATCTGATTGAAATTATAAGTTTATCATTATAAATTAAATCTGATATGATCGGTCTATAACTGTTAAAATATCATAAATCACCCCATCTTCAAACGACAATGAATAGGACAATGCCGGATATTAAAATATTATCGAATTAATTTCTAAATTAACTGCAAACCTAACATTGGCAGATATTTGCAGACATTTGCAGACCCTAAGAATAATAAACTCAATATTAGGCTAATACGCGGCATTGTCCTATTTATGACCGTTTGAAGATTGTGTGATATTTGCTATTCTAAGAGTTGTAGACCCACTAAATATATCATATTTAATAAAATTTTCCAAGTTTGTGCTCTATTTTTAAATCGTGCTATTTATTATTTGCTAATGTAAAAAAACATTTAATTGAAATGTCCATGAGTAGTAAATTATGTTTCATTAAATATTTGCCGTTTACAATTAGAAACGACTATCATACTAGTTGAAGTCTAAAGATAATAGATATTTACGTTATAAGGCAGGTAAGGGCGGTTTTACAGTTGCCGAGTAGGCGTGCAGGCCGAGGCGATAGCCGTGTTACGTATGGAAACATTGCGAATAAGGACGAAGGCATGTAAAGTGTATTTACATATGTTACATTTGCAAAGATAACAAAGTGTATGCAAATACATATTTATATTACTTCATAAATTCAAATTTAAATTTCTATTTGTTTGTAAACTTATAATATAACTTTCTTATTTTTAGAATTTATCAATGTCATCGACGTCCAATTCATTAATTTTCTTTTTCTGAGCCCATTTATGACGCGCAATTTGCATTTTACGATTTTAAACATAAAACTCATTATTAAACGGTCAAAGGCCGGTTAGTTAACGATCGTGCTAGTATGAACTAGTTTGCAATTATTTATATCGAAATTCTGTCTTATCTATGCTACGCGAAAAAAGTGACTGGCTGAAAAATTATCTGTATGTGTTTTGTAACCTGATTATTGACGGGAACAATCTTTGCGTTGGCTAGAAGTCGCTCAATCTGTGCCTTATTGAAGTTGGAGATACCAATCGATTTCGCCCATCCTTTCCCATGCATCTCCTCCATCACCTTCCACATGTCGAGGTAGTCGTAGTCTGAATACTCGAGATTGCCTTTGTCATCCGTTGGAAATAAAACATCACCTTCCTATATATAAATAATTTCATTAAAAATCGATTATTTTATGTTGTTTATATTACTTTGAAGCCAAACGGCCAATGCACAAGGTACAAATCGACGTATTCCAAGCCAAGATTGCTAAGTGTCGTTTTTAGCGCGGGTTCAACGGCGCCGGGACGATGGAACGTGTTCCAGCACTTGCTTGTGATGAAGAGATCACCGCGCTTAACGACACCTTCAGCGATTTTGCTCGCAATCGCAGCGCCCACCTCCTTTTCATTGCAGTAGACATGTGCACAATCTATGTGCCGATATCCACAATCAATTGCATCTTCGACAGCCTGTTTTACCTGGCCCGGCTGCGACTGTAATTAATAGGTTATAAAATCTAACCTTAAAATTGCGTCGATTAAATAAATTATTTTAGATTCTCTACCTTCCACGTGCCAAGACCGAAGATAGGAAATTCGATGCCATTGTTGAATTTAACCGTTGGAATTGACATTTTACTATAATGCGTTCTACTCAACCGCTGATAAGTAACTGGTCTACCTTTGGCAAAAAAACCAAGTTGGCGTAGTGGTATGTTAGTAAAATAGCAACACGGCAGCGCATAAATATCATAAACGCGTTGCCTTATCAAATGCCAATTTAGCTGATTATCAAATAATTCCAATATATAATGCGCTATTATACGCTGTCTAAATTGATGACATAATTCCAGCCTTGATAACATCACCGTCGACTCATTTGTTATTTACATGTTTGCTTAGTCATCAATTGCAATTAGTTGTTTGAATTAATTTGAAGCAAACAATATCGTTTTGTTCCATTTTCCAACAATTGCCTCGAAACAGTAAATTTAAAAAAATGGTATGTGGACAACCAAACATACATATCGCTGACGGTAATATTTGCTGCGTGCCTGTTCAGCGAGATACGAATTGCACTAGTTGATGATCGCTTGGCCGTCCACCTGCCTTGCAGACATGCACGCCGAACGGAAAATGCGGTCCATCGTCGTCGGATGATTTATGTAGGCGATGATCGCAGCGATGCACGCGCGCCTTGTTTATTTTTTCAACGCGCTGCAGCGTTCGTCTATCAGGCGCACAGCGTACGATTCGCTCATACAAAAAACGGATGTAAGTTTGATACAACGCACAACGTGTTACATACAATAAGAATCAACTCTCAGCATCTCACTCTGTTGTGAAGAGTTTTGCAGTGCCCCTGCCTTGTTTGCTGCGCACTGCACTGCGCCGTTCCAATCGTTCCAATGTAGTTCTACCGATAAACAATAAGCAATTCATTCCTCGCATAAATGCATTTATTAATCAAATTAGATAACTCAGTTGATTGATTTAATAAAATACACAATGCATAATGCCTGTTTTTATTGGCTGTTGTATTAAATGATGTTTATCAATCCAACATAACCTCTAAATTGTGAGTTGT
>JARJDW010020569.1:0-20211 GCA_030264715.1 Adinopsis sp. GC000173
CGAAATGTATTTATAACATTCGTGTTAATTTACTGCCCAGTAAAAATTAATTTCCTCTTTAAAAAGTTTATAAACGCGTAAATTTTCATAATATTGACGGCGATTGGTTCGCTTTTTAACTAATTGAAAAAAACATAACATATTGCATTGGCTGCCTAATATTGTCGAGTTTTTGCATTTTAATTTATTATATAACATTATATTTATATGCATTTGTAATTATTATCATGAATTATATTTGGAATAATGGAATCATATACAGTAATTTTGCATTAAAGTTGTGTGCTGCATAGTTACTACTTGCTTTTTAGGCTTTATTAACTAACTTTAATATCAATTTCTATATAAATTTGTATTTTTTTTCTAATTATTGGGAATCTTGTGACTTATATCCTTTTGGTTAAATGACTTTTATTAATTAATGCACAGGGAAAATTCTCTAAAAACCCTGCTGTACATTATATTTTTATTAAAATCATTTGAAATAGAATGTAGAAAATAAAAATAAAAATTTACTCTACCGAAGATAAAATACATTTTTAAAATTATATGCATGAGTAGGTATATCTAAATATCTACGTATGTTTCAGGAGAAGCATAAAAAATTGTTCTTCAAGAATTTTTCATTGAAAACATCTGATAAATATTATTTACGCTAATGAAATTCTTGAAATTTTTTATCTAATTGTATTCACAGTTAATTTTTCCTTTTTAATTACTGTTAATTTGTCGATTTGGTATGCATTTTTATCAAGTGATGGATTGCATTGATAGGTATTTCCTATTATTTTGAAAATATATCAACGCAATTTTTGTATAGCCGTGTAAATTAATTGTTAAGTGTAATAAAGTAAATGGAATGTAATTCAATTAACAAAACTATATCCGAAAGACCCCCTGACGCATAATATACAAGTGGGATTTGAGCATACTGACAGTAGTTGGAAAAAGGGTTTGCGTACGATGACTGCTCGCCTCCTCGTATACTCGTATACGAAAATGCATCCCATCTCACTTTCCCAACAACGCCGTGCACACGCCTCGAAATTAAAGTGAGTGTGTGTCAGGCATTTTGGCGCGACGGTAACCTGACGTGGAATGAGCAGGAACGTCGTTGAAATTATATAATAAAGATCGTTCCGTATGCGCGACGCTCTCGATTCGGCTCACCGGCTCACCGGCTCACCAGCGGCACACGGCACACGGCACACGGGGGCGAAGGCAGGCGAAGGAGAGACAATGAGAAGTTTATTTATTATACATGGCATTTCGTATCGTACTCGTAGATATGGAAATGGGAAATTCAATTAAAACGCAAAACTCAATTTTGTTTTAACTAAGGATGAGCTAATTCCATAATCCAATCGCGCGCTGCCAGCTTTTTTCTTGCCTCCTTGGCTAATTGAGTTATTACGGGGAATTTTACACATTTATACAAAATTTCAATTAAAATATCAATTAGAGTGTTTTAATAATACATATACGAGTATCTACACTCGTTATTTCAAATAAATAATTGGCCAAAGATAGGTTTAATTAGCGTTAGCATACATTTTTACAACAATTGTTGCTAAATTAATGAGCAATTCACATGAAAACTTTGCATTTCAGTTTTGATGAAAGTTTTTTCTGCTTTATACTACTACTGCATATTAAACATTCATTTTTATTACATCTTAAAATATAATTAAAAACAATGCAATTAGTTTGCAACTAAACAATATTATTCACTATTTTACTTCTTCTTTAGTAATAATATGTAAACATTTAATGTTGTTTGTTTTAAACTTAGCATTTATATTGGGAAATTAAGTTAAATATTCTAAACTAATTAGATAAGTAGAATAGCACACTGTTCGAAAATGTTTCCAAAGTCCTAAAACACAACACAAAATTAAAAGTAGGCACTACGTATATTATTAAATGTATCAGTTTTTACATTATGTAATCAACATTGCAATAAATAAAAATTTAGGTAGACTTCTATTAAATTCAATTGCAAATTGGACGATCTGTTGCTTAACTCTTGTACCTATTACAATAACGTATGTAATTTATCTAAGATCAGATATTCTACAAACAATGCAAACTTATTATCAACATTTGGGCATATTTTTTTCTGATGTTCACCTTTAGATGAGTAGGCAACCTTCGATATAGTTAATAACTATGCCATCAACAAAATTATAAATAAGTTAGTTCTAAAACATTTTTGCGACAGCTATAAACATATTTTTACCAATAAAACATTATTTTGTACTATTTAAATGGGAGTATTATTTAAGACTTAAAAAAACTATTCAACAGTGAAGAAATGAGTTTTTTTGCATCCCATTTTCAGTATTTTCTTTATCGAATCATAAAATTATGAATTTATTTATATATTTATTTTATATGTTTATTTGAGTGAGACTATTGAGTATTCATTGTATAGCAAAAACTACTTTTATTCTTTGATAGATACCGTATATGTTGCAAGCGTAGATAAGTTTAAAATACTTAAAACATAAAATTATTATCGTGATTTTAATTTTAGATTAGCTAATTATCAAATTGAATAGATAGTTCTCTGTTATTGCGTATATTTATGCCAACGTATCGCTAAATTATTTGCAAAAATCTTAATTAAAATTATTTCAGCTTTTTATATTTATACAATATTTATGTGATTGGTTTGTAATTTTCATCATTCATAGTTACACATTTAAAAAATAGTCATCAAACTGATTACTTATTAGAACATTAAGCATGAACTATATCTATATCGAGGAATCGATAAAATGTGTAAACAATTAAAATATTACTAATCACTGAAGTTGATCATCATCATCATCGATTGAACCCCTAAAAAATATGTCATATATAATTAAAAGTTAATTAATAGCCTTTTCCAGCTTGTTTGTTAATTTGGCTGCAGGTGCGCGCAGCCAGCCAGGCCGAATCCCTACTGAAAGACTAACTTGGCCCAGCAGCCAAAAAGATTGTCGAAGCAGGGGCTTAACTTTACCCCAAATGTTTGTAATTTGAGCCAAAGCATGTGCGAAGAACATTGGCCCACACACGCACTCCACTTTATGTCCAATATATGCATCTTATTCTTATGATAAAATTGCAAACACACATAAATTATATGCGTATATTACCCGGCAGCCCACTATATAAACGCACATGTTTTGCGCTGCGCTGCGCTACTGCGATTTTTTCCTTCTTTCAACGTTTGCTCGCATTTGTTGTTGTTGAAACGCAGAAAAACTCGTAATTATATCAACAGCACATTATGTTGACGCATGCTAATTGTGTGCTAAAGTCTATTTTTGGAGCGAATTTAGAGATTTCCAATTATCGTTTAACAAATTTCATATTTCAGATGCTTTGAAATTTATATTAGATTTTATTGCGCGCTTTGACAAGTAAATGTTTCGTTAATATTTTAGCAACATGAATAAATGATGGGGTGAAATCAAACATGGACTTTACTTTTTAAATATAATTTTTAACAATTTGCTATATCGAGCTACTTTTTATTAAATTTATTAGCGATTTAATGATTCATACAAAATGAGGCTTCAATCGAATCAACCCCCAAACAAAATAATCTAATTCGTTTGCACATCGTATGCGCAGTCAATCAACATTTTGTTTGTTTAAGACTCATTTTATAGAAATTGATAGAAGCTCAAGGTGGGGCCAGTGTCTAATTTATAGAAAATTCGAAAAAAATGTAAAAAATTCCTTTTGTATACTACATACGTTATAACTTTTTTTAATCAAATTTTAAATTAATTTATATCTATTTAAATGAGTTTAATGATGTCAAATTTTAACACAAAAATACACTTAAATTATGTACTTACTTCAAAGTTAAGTTTTACTATACATAATATATTTTTATACGTTTTTAATTATAATTAAGCAATTAGTTCGTGAACATTTACAACGTATTACCTATTATTAGATACTGGCTTATGTTTTAATAGTAATTTCCATACAATTTTTGTTGTTCTAATCTAAAAGAAACATTAGAAATTGGATATGAATAAAAGAATTAAACAATGCAACAAATTGATAAACAAAATTAAATCCAAACATTATACATTTTACTAATTTTGGTTGCAACTAACTCAGTTCATTACACATGATATATTTTTATAGACTTTTAATTACAATTAAGTAATTTGTTCGGGAATGTTTATAAACTATTATCTATTATTATTAACTATTAGTATGTTTTAAATATTAATTTCTTGGCAATTTTTGTTTTTTCTGAATGCATGAAAAATGCAACATTAAATCCAAACATTATAATTTAATTTTTATTAATTTTGGCTGCAGCTACATCGCACACACGAACAACACAATAAAAATTCACCACAAGAAAGCACAAAAAATAAATTATAATTTAATAACATTGTTTTGATATAAAATTACAGCAATTAACAACAGAACTCATAAAAGCCATCATAACCGTGTGTGTGTGTGTGTGTATGTGTTTTTTCTTCTCTTCTGTAAGGTAGACACATTTACATAAACATGCATTTAATAAACAACCGAAATACACACACATAAATACAATAAAATATTTCTTTCACTAAAAACGCATACACATACGTATCCAGTAGCAAAAGATTAATTTTCTTGTACAATTATGCAGACGGGTATAAAATGTTGATGAAGGTAATGGGATATATTATAAACAAAACACACCACACAGGACTATTATAAGGAATTCTTTTATTTCCAACTTGCTGCACTTACAAGCAAGCAAGCAACACAAAAAACAATTTACGATGAACGACACATTTTTTGATTATGTGTGTGTGTGTCCGTGTGTATGTAGTAAAATGCAAAATTTAATAATAATAAAACAATAATATATTATATTGAAGTTGGATAGAGAGATAATTAAAAGTGAGAACATTGTTTTATGTCTTAATTTTATGTGTTATATTGCAATTAAATGAGTTCGATAAAAACAGTCGTAAAACTACGCGCTCTTTGGTTCAAAGAATGCGCACGAAGAGAGAAAACATTGAATTAAATGAAAAAAAAAATGTATATTGTACTCTATAGCAGCGCGATATACTGCGAGAGTATAATATGTATGTAATTTTATTTATGTATTTATTTATTTAGAATAAGGAGGGAAATGAATAGTAGGTGTATTAAGTGGTAATAAATGTTGGCTGGTTTAATTCATTATGCAATTAGAAAATAAGTAATAATCGAAAAAAGTGCGCGGCTATGAATTTTTAGTACGTATATTCCAGCTTCAAGACTAATTACACAAAGCATCACGAATTGCTTATTTAAGCTGTTATTTATTTATCAGATTTAAATGTTAAACTAGAGTGACTAACAATGTCTTAACTTGGCTGTTTGTTAAATTTAACTTGTCTTCATAACTATCCTATATATAAAGTATGTACGATTTATGATGGATGATATATAATATAGTTTCTAATTTTATTGCATAAATCGATTTTTTTCTGAAAAACTATTTGTATTGAAACATACAGGCTAATTGATATTCTAGAGTGGAATAACGTATAATTTAAATAAACATTAATATTTTATACTGTAGGCATGAAAAACTTTGATAAATATGAAAATATTCAATTAATTTAAAGAAATCTTTATACATCTTATATTTTTTAGTAAATTTTATATTAAATTGTGTAGTTTGTTTAATGTAACTTGCAATCAGACTAGCTTTTAAATGAATATTTAAAAATATTTCAATATCTTCAACATACCTATTGCAAAATATTATCCAAATTGGGCGAAACCGAAATTAAATTGTTCAAATAACAATGGGCTTTAAACGCTCAAAACAACAAATTTGATTTAAGACGGCATCACGAATTATTGTTATTGTTAATATTTAGTTATCTGATTTAATGTTACGATAACTAACAATATTATTAAGATAAAAATTGCCTAGTTCTTGAAGATACTATTATTGGCAGTCACACTCAAATTGCACAAGAAAATATTTCAAATATTTTAGAAAATACAATGCTGTTAAGATATATTATCAATAGTATAAAAGCACAATAAAATTTTAATTAGCTAATAAGTTGGCATTCTAAAAAACAAAGGCAAATCATTATCGATACCAAATAAATAATGAATACCGCAATTACTATTTGAACTTTTCATGCGCTTTAATAATAAAATCGTTGCGACTTATTTTAAGTCTCTCACTCCAAATAAAGACATTTTCCTGGCACGAGCTAATTTTTAAACATAAATTATGTTTAATATAGTTTTTAGAAACTACTACTACTTCATTAGAATTTATAAATAAATTTCTTATGATTTATACGAAAGGTACATACCTAGAATAATATAAATCTCGGTATTTTTGTGCTACAATTTATTCAATTTTGCAAGAAACATAAATTAAATCGTTAATTTACTAAGTAAATAAAAAAATTACTATGATAAGGATCGTGTATGAGTGTCTGGTCGACAATTGCGTTAAAATGTATATGTGCTCGTATATGTAAGTACAACATCGAAAAAAGTGTTTTATGGTTAGTTAAATACCCGTTTCACATTAATTTCGTATTCCAAACAATATTTTCTATTATAACCATATTTTTACGTATCTAATTATAAAAGGCAACCGTTGTTCACGTCATTAATTTTCATCACTCGGCTTGTACGACTGTTGTGTTGGATGCCTCTCATTTTTTTTGGAGCTCTGCGCGCATTTCAAACGCCTGAAATACTTACACACATTACGAAAAAAAACACGACTATATACTATATAGCAAAGAACAGAGGAAGATGAAGAAGGAATAAAACGTTCAGAAAAAAACAAATGAGCGTAGTGGTGCGAGGTTCGGTCGTCGTCTTTTTTTTAAAGAGTAAAAAATATGGGCGAGAGCGCACAGTGTCAAATTGCCAACATTGCCATGACGTTTTCGAGTTGATGTTTAGTTCCTATAATCATTTTTCAAACACCCGAACACACACATACACACAACAACAAAAAATGAGAGAAACGTCGAGCAACGCAACGCGCGCTGGCGTTCGGAATTTTCTGAATGTGCGCGCCTCCACCGCTTTTTTCCCATAGATATGAACCAGTCGTTCATTTGTTTTAATAATTTCATATAATTTTTGTCGGCTTGGGCTTTAGGTGTGAGCAACTATTAAGCCTTAACATGCGTAAAGCAAAACAATTTTGTTCCTTTTCATTTCGGTGAATAGATGGCGCCAGAATAAAAATTAAGTCATTTATGATTGGTTCTAGGCTAGAACCAAAAAGAATACACACTTAAGTTAAATTATTGTTAATATTATTAAGTTATATAATGAATATTATATTTAGAGAAATGTGTTGTTATTTGTCGCGTAAAATTTTTCTTAATAACCGTTTACTATTTAATATTAGTTTGAAACATAACAAAATATAACTTTAATTGTATAATAAATTTAGTAGTTGCAATTAAAAAATATTTAAATATAATATTTTTTATTATTTAAAAGAATCAGAGCGACTTATTATATTATTATTCCCCAAGCAATTTATTTAAAACTAGTAAAACTAGTGCAGAAATAACAATCACCAAATTCATCACGAATTGTGAAAGTAGTTTAAGTTTGTTGTGTGTTGTAGAATTTACATTTCGTAAAAACGCGACTAATATGTTGACATGCTGAGTAAAATTTATGAGTAAATAATTTAATAGATGACATATTTTTGGCAAAAAAAGCAGCGCACGTAACTGCGCGCCGCGCTGCTGACTATCAACCCGCGCGCGCGCTTGCGAGAGAACTAAGGAAAAAAAATGAAAACATATTTTTGTGTTGCCGTGCATGTGTATATAAATTATGTGGCCAACATTATTATCATCATCGATATTATTCCAAGTTACAAATAATCGATTGAACCTGCGGCAAATCACACGGCGCGATGAAGATAGCGGCTTCTAAAAGCCTATAATTTCATTGCTAATTTGTTTCGATATCTCTTTAACGATCTTGATAGGTTTACTTGAAACACAAATCAAAACTATATGATAACTCACACACGCTAAAGGTGTGAGGATTATTTTTACATCCTTTACTATATATAAAACGTAAATAACGTTCTCCACCCTTTTTCTCTTCCTCCGACTTCCTTCACGACGATGATCATCGCATCATCGGCACTTTTACCTTACGTGTGTTGTTTTTTTTTCGGACTTTGAAGTCGTGCCTACCATTTTTATCACTCGAACTAAATCAGCGATGATTATCTTAATATTATTTTTAAATAAATCATTTAATCGCTATATTAAATTATGGATTTTGCAATCGAAACGGTTTATTACTAAGTAAAGACGTGATTGTGTTTTATTTTCCTCGATAATAAATAACGCACCGGTAAATGCGGACAAAAAGATGATTAGTTTTCATTAACGTGAACGAATTAACGATTGTCATTGAACAGTTTAGTTAATGAATAATGGGTATAGATTTTAAATAGTGTTAGAATTATTATTTCACTTTTTAAATGTAAATTTAAATTTAAAAAGAATAAACACCATTTATTTATATACTAGATTTTTGACTAGAACAATTATATTTTGCATAGTTTTATAGACAAACGTCCTAGTCAAGCATTAACCCGTCTACTCTTTTTGATAACTCAGGTGAAAATAACATTTTTGCCATTCTTATTATTAGATTGTATAACCAGACTAGCAAATTCTTAGTTCATAAAACCGAAGCGCCAAATAGAGGTAGGTTACTCCTAGTATCACATATACCATGACCAGTTTTAAAACTGACCGGAGTTCAAATTAAATGCGCTGAACATTTTTGAAATAATTAAAATGTACATGAGTTTTGGACGCATTTTTTTTTAAATAAAAAGTCTTATAGTCCGTAAAATACGGTACTTTGTTTTTGTTAGATTTAATTTAATAAACTAAGAGTATTTTTCATATACGTTTGTGTGAAAAATTGCAAGTCGTCCATTGCCATATCTAATTTGACACAACAAATCTATAAATAACTGCAAAAATGGCTAATATAATACCACCTTCATATTTTACAAGCAATAAATCTAAATAGATAATTAGATTTGTAGATATTTAGAATGTATACGCGTGTATATAATACACAGATAATTATCTGTAAATGCGTTGAATACAATTTAGAAAATTGTTCTAATTTTAACGTCGTACGGGTTTTTGTATTTTTTGGAATACGTAATATTTTGCTAGCAATGAATCAAATTTATAAGAAATATTCTATATGTCAGTTGGCTAGTTCAGGCGTGGCGACATGCCACTGGCAGCCTAATTGTGCGTTACCGATCGTTTATAAAAGCCGACACACATTCAACTTGAGAAATTGGCAGCAGAAACAACGCATTAGCATCAATACACCATGAACAACACACTACACTCCAACCAACACACAACCCTATTCTAACAGCAAAATAGAATATCTAAGAATATTGACTGCATGCATTTTTTTATATTCCTACCTACATATACGGAATATATTATGGATTGATTTTTTGGGGCGCACATAAATCCTACTAATTATGTTATTTTATACCTGCTGCGTGAATGATAAGTTTGAATTTAAACGCCTAAAAAATATAATTTGGCAGTTTATAGACGTAAATTGATGGGTTTTTTTCTTGTTTTTCATTATGCGGTGCGCATGGAAAATTTATGGGGTGCTGCTGTTATAATTTCATTTACAAGTTTTTTTTAAAGAATGGATAGTAATATAATATATTTCGTTGCTGCTGCCGCTTGCTGCTGCTGCTGCTGATGCTGCTGCTGATGCTGCTGCTGCCTCGTTCTCGTTATTGTTGTTGTTGAGTTGCGACCAAAACAAATTACCCGAGCGTAATTGTTCTACAACATCTTAAACAAAAATAGCTCGTTTTGTGATTAATTTATATCGTAACGTATATAAAACATGACAGGAATTGTTTCGTTTGGTTCTTTTCTTTTCTTTTTATTTTTTTTTCGTAGGTATATATACTACATTTTATGTCTCGAAAGCGTTATTAAATTTAGTTATGGTTAATTTTAGCTGTGGATTATAAATAAAGATGTCAAATGATGTTAAATAGTGCGTATTTGGTCAATTGCTTTTCATATAGTTGTGAATCCATCAACTCGGCATGTGTGTAAAAGAGTTTTAATTAGAAGGCCTAAAGGCAGTAGAGCAAGCGACATCGCAAATGAGCCATGATGGTCTCACTTCAACTGCTAAAGAACGTATTTATTACAAAAGTTTCTGCCACATAATTACAGTTTCCTGTTTGTTGCCGTTCCATTCTTATTTTATTCAAAATCAAAGAGTGACACAAATTCGTAACTTTGTGCGTCGGCTTAATCAACATATTAATCATCTAGGTATAATATATATATATATATATATATTGTATATATATGAAATGACGGCTAGACTCGTTTTTCAAATAGGTTTTTTTATCCTGCAATAATTATTTTATGTAAATGGCAAGAAAGGAAAAACTTTAATGTTCTACTAAACTAATATAATTTCAACAATAAAAATGCGCCATATACCATTTTATAAATAGAATTTTGGTAATAAATAACAGAGTGACATTTTATTTATTTTATGTAAATGTCGATATAGCTAGTAGTGTTAGAATTCTTAGAAGCAATTTTAATATGGTTGTTCTATTTGTAATTATTACTTTGTTGTAGGAGGATGTTTCCGACCGTTCGCGTATCGTTCACTGGCATACGACCTGATCAACGATATGCCGTACTCTTAGATATTGTTCCTGTTGATAATAAACGGTATAGATACGCTTACCATCGATCATCGTGGTTAGTTGCTGGAAAGGCGGACCCTCCAGCTCCTTGCAGGATGTATGCTCATCCGGACTCACCTTATTCGGGGGAACAGCTTCGGAAACAAGTTGTTTCCTTTGAGAAAGTTAAATTAACTAATAATGAAATGGATAAACATGGGCATGTATGTTACCATTTATTATCCATTATTATATTTTATATTAATTCATTTGCTTGGAAATTTTCAGTTGGTACTTAATTCGATGCACAAATATCAACCGCGTATACATTTAGTCAAACGGCCGGATGGCGCTTCTGGACATATTGTAGATTTAGAGAATGAAGAATATAAGACTTTCATATTTCCAGAGACTGTTTTCACCGCTGTAACAGCCTACCAGAATCAATTGGTAAGTGTCTTTCTTTTAGATAGATGTAAATGAAGCCCCTCATACATGTACATATGTACATAGTTACTACATATACAGTACGTAATATTACCACAAGTAAAATACTACTAAGTAATTAATTGCGTATACGAATAACAAAATAGATGCCATGTTGTTTTGACTTGAGACCTGCCACACGCAATTTATTATTCGTAACGAAATTGTCGCGAGCGACTTCTATAATAAATTTTCGTTCTGTGTAAAGTGGAAGCTGGATCGTTGCTTATTTAATACTTAATTAATACTAGGCACGCTTTTGAAAAGAAAACAACGTAAAACCAACCAACAAACAAACCAACCTACTACATATGTTAAATCCGATTTGTTTACTGAATAAATAGTTTTCACAGTTCAGTAGTATATGTTAATATCTTATTAAAAAAATATATGTAATATGTAATAAAAACATATTGTACTATGGTATACATATACAAATATTGAATTAAAATAAAAGAGGTAGTAGCTATTTGATTATGTTATGTATGCGAGTGTGTCAGATAGTATTGCAACATGTAATTTTTACAATCAGCACTAGGCGTTTGGGTGGGCTGACATTATATTGGCACCCATCCAAATGTTGTACTTTAAAGTTTTACTTTCTACGTTAATTGAGAGATTGCTGGCTCAAAAACACCACACATAATTTTTTTACTGTTTTGTTGGAAAGAGAGAAATCTTCTTAATCCGACGATGTATAAATATTGTCGCGTCTGCAGATGCGCAAAATGATTAAAAGCGCCGTGCGTCTTTCAAGTCGTCGTCGTCGTCGTCGTTGTCGTCGTTCCTATTTTATTTATTTGCCCTGCGTTTGTGTGTTTTTTTTTGTTTCACTTTGTTTTTGGCATATGTCACACTAATCAAAATTTCATTTTTTGCGTTCTTTTATATCTATCGTTCATATGGAAATTTTCATTGAATTAGGCGTCGATTTATTGCAGGTGCGCGAATGGGGCTTAGACATTTATACGTTTCTACTGTCGGTGCATATACTGTTTAGGCACCGTGGTCATAGAACATTGCCTGGTACCATTGCCGTATTATGAATATAATAATAATCATAATGAAAAAAAAAAACAATAAATGGTTGTGTGTGACCACACACGCGCTGAAAATTTCTCGTTTGTATAAAAGGAGTTTTACCGCGCTGAAAATATGGTAAATATATATAAAGTGAAGTTGCCAGGCAGTTCTTTTTTTCTGGAGCTGCTGCTATGAACAAGAAACGCATTAATGGGTCTCTTTATAATATTTTACACACCCCCACCTTTTGCAAAATAACCATTAAACGTCATGGAAATTTACGATTACATTTAAATCCTGTCCACCCATTTAAATATAATTTATTCGTGGAGCGCGCGAGCGCGAGCAAAGCACGATCTCTTTAACGCATTGGAAATTATTAACTCATTAGATGTATACAAGCGCAAAGAAATAAATATGTGACTGTATAGCTAAATTTTCAACCAGAGAATGGAAATTCCTTGCTTGGTAAAACGAGCTGCTGTATTTATATGAGTTATGGTAGTTAAAGCCAAGTAGCGCCAGTCATGTAAATGTGTGAAGGTGTTTTATGAGCTTCGTTCCTTCTAAATTACACCAAACACCAAAAACGGTTACTCATTTCTATATATGCATATAATTTACGTTTTGGCTGAAATTAATTCCATTTTACAATCATTCAAATAAGTACGTATTATCTTTTAGCATTTTTAGTAAGCGCTTATTTATATTATTATAAAATAACGAACCAACATATTCTGCATTTTCAATTCGCTACGCAAATGTTTCTTCTTTTCAGTAGTATTGTTAATTAATTATTTTAGGGTGTTAATAATCAGGTATTAAAGTGTGATTGTGGTTAACGCATATAAAGAATATGTACATGCCCATTTTAAACGGCTGCTTTTAAATTATTTTTGAACTTTGTCTATTATAGTACATACTACTAATAATTGCAAATTTTAAAGAGTTACTTAGTATTTTCTCATTTATAGCAAAAAGTTCAATAAAACATCTTCCTGGGTTCAAAATTTAAACAACATTTTCCTATATGAATTGGTTTGTAAATAAATAAATAATGCTGTCTCGTAGTTCTTTTTACACTAAAAAATATAGTTAAATTGATATTAAGAATAGAGTGATGTCGTCTCGGGGCATTTTATACACTTTAGCTTCAACATCACGCAAAGATGTGTTATAATTGATACAATGTTTAACATGTAACGTCACGTAATGCTTATTTATTAATCGGTTCGAAATAAAAGAAAATGGTTAATGTCGCCAATGGGGTATTAATTTAATAATACTAATTTTATCTTTTCTTTATATAAAATAAGACAATTAACAAATCGTTTGATGATGATGATGAGTGGAGAAGGAAATCGATTTTCGCCAAGGCAGTAAATTTACTTTGTTGGTTGGATTCATTTTTGATGTTATTAAAAAGTTTGACATATGGAAGGTGGCGGTAGTTTTTTTTTTCGTTATATAAGCAATCTATCAATGTTACAACAACAGCACCAACAAAAAGTTAGAAAGGTAATAATTGTGTTTGAGTTGTATACATACTCGTACACACAAACGTATATGTTTATTTTGGTGGAATATAACGCGAGCGTATTCGATACTAACTCACAAGTAGCATTCCTTAGCAAAGTAAACATAAATAATAGTTTTTAAATGAGACAGGACGTTTCACACAGAGCGCGTGTGTGGCGCGACACATGATGTGCTTGTCGAGTGACGGATTACCAGAGGGACCAAACCAACATCCACACACACATTTCACAACATCCACACATTGCTTTATGCGCAATGTTGCTGTTGTATGTGAGGAAGCAGCTAATGAGCTGCCGGATTCCCTTTTTCCCCATGTATAAATCACTCGCCTGCTTAAACTACTAAAAACGCGCGCGCCGTATTTTTTTCTTAGCATCATCATCATCTCGAAAGTTGATTTTTTTCTCGATTTGTATATATATATACTAACACACACATACATACACCAACAACCACTTCACTATATACATATACATTATATATATTGTGTGTGTATGTAAGTACATATATATGTTGTGTGGTGGTATAGGAGCGCAACATCTGGCTTACTACTGCGCGAATCGACTAAATCATATAATACAGCTATTGTGTTGGTTAATGTTGTACAATTAGTCATGTATATATGTGTGGCACTTCAATATTATATTATTATGAATACAAGAAGGGGACGGTTTGAAGAAGGAGAAAAACAAATATATGGGTAAGGACACCCGGGGTGGGCCAATTATCTGTTCACGGGGAGTGACAGCACCCGATAGACTATGCAAGGAATGCGACTCCCCGGGCTGCTATGATACATGGAACTGACAGTGTAACTTCTCTCTCCAGATGATGTCGAGATATACGAGTATGTATTTTACTCGATCATGAAGGAATCTTTTACCTTCTTATACATTGTGTGTCAGTACAAAATGATTCTCTTTCATATCCTCCTCTCTTTTTCTTGCTTTCTTTCTTTCTTTCTCTCCCTTTTTCTACATCTTCGCCTTTGAGTGTGTTTCTCCATTTACCCATAATAGCGTCATACTCGAACAACACTTGATTTGCAATTAAAAAGCTTACAAAATCGCACACATAAATCCCACATTTCTGCAGCACAACTTCGATACATCTAAAAGTTGTACGTGTACGTGTGTGCTGCTGCTGCTGCGCTGTGCGCGATTTGCAATTTATTAAACTATGAAGGTGTGATATATTTAGTAGGAGTTGCACATATTTTTAGCGTCACAGATGATGCTGATGATGATGATGATGATGATGATGGTGATGCTGATGCGAATGATGCTCTTTTTTGATAGTTTATTTTACACAGTTTAGCAACAATGTTAGTTTCTGTTTATATTGTTGCAAGAGTAAAGAAAATATACGAAAACATTCTGTTAATTAGAAAGCAATTAACAACACGCTACTAAATGACTAAAACAATTAACGTTTTGCATGAAACAAACTAATTTTCTAATATTCTGTTGCAGATTACTAAACTGAAAATCGACAGTAATCCATTCGCAAAAGGTTTCCGCGATTCATCGAGATTAACGGAATTTGAAAGGTAATTTATTGATTATTAATGTTGTATTAATTGACTGAAAATCATTTTTCCGTTTTTGTTTTCTGTTTATACGCTAAGCAGAGAGACGATGGAATCGATGCTCGCCGAACAGCATTACCTTCGAACGCCTCTACGTCCATTTGGCGATCTAGACACGCACAACAACAATCTATCGTTGGAGGAGAAGGCATTTTTGGCAGCACGATCGCAACTATTTCTGCGCGCTGCCGCCGCCGTTGGTCCGTACGGTCCGCTAATGGGTGGTCTGTACGGTGCTGCCAGCGGTTCGCAAGGAAGTTCGGTAGCGCCAAGCGTATTGTGGAATCAATGGGCATGCTTGGGACCATCGCTCCTCGCCGCTCAACATCAGCATCAATTAGCTGCTGCTGCTGCGGCCGGCAGCTCGCAATTATCATCCCCCATCTCACCACTCGCTAGACCTTTAGCGCAACACAGATATTCCCCCTACGCTCCACCTCCACGTTCATCTCCGGATACTAGCTTACGTGATGGACCTGAATCGCCAAACAGCCCTTCCTAAAAACAGAAGTTGAATAAACATTTACAATGACTAAATAATATTCTTCTTGTGATATTTGCATTTTTATGCTTCATATAAAACAAACAAAAGTAAAACTAAAACAAATATTTAATTAATATAAACAAATAAAATCATTTTTAAAAATAAATAATAATAATAAATAAATAAATAAATAATAACAAAGCCCAGAGAGAAAGAGAGAATTTTAAAGTGCGCTTTATAATACTACCTACTACTACTATAGTACTACTACTACTTAATTTAATTTTCATGAAAGATCATATCTATAAAACCTTTCTTATCATCAAAAAAAGTTCCAAGTTTATAAATAATGTAAATTATATATATTTGTACATAATAATTATATATAAATAAATGAAAAACTATATTTATAATTTATTACCTAAAATGATGATGAATGTAGTAGATACCTTGCAAGAATTTCTTTTTTTTTGTTAAAATCTGCTTTAAATTGTAATTTATATAAACCCTAAATATAGTTGTAATAAGTAAAAAAAGCAAAACAAAGAAACGCATGTATATTATTGTAAACAAAAAAAGAAGAAACAGAATAAAGTGAAACAAGAGTAAAATAATATTCTTTAAATAAAAAAAAACTGTTGTGTATAATTTAACATTTTTTCTTAAAAAAAAACAAAACGGAACAAAAACCTTTATTTTACACCCTGCGTTGTTCAATGTCTGTACATCTTTTTGGTAAATTAGCATAAAAATCCACCTGTTTTGAAACGGGATGCTGTTCTGTTACTGCTACAACATTGCTACTCATCAGTGACAAAAATAAACATGAAATTCCATCCTTATATCCAAGGAGATGAAGCGTTCACTAACATGGCATCAGTGAAAGAAACACATAAATATTTTGTATTTGATTAATGATGAGGCACATTTCAGTGAGAGAGGGTGTATGGGAACGCGTAAGCAGCAACGTAAGGGGGTGAAATGTATGTGTGTGCGACAGGCTAATGTGCGCTTTGATTGATGAAGACCACCAGATAAAGAAATGTCTTCGGGACATATATTGACTAAAAAGATAATTATCATTTCGTGTACAGTACACTAACACACACACAAACATGATCTCCTCCTTATATCTATAAAGCAGCGTTTTTTCAGCGATTTCTCTCGCTCTCCTACTTGACATCGTGTTCACAGTGATTGGATTAGACATGGACATGCTTACTTATCTCATGTAACTTGTAAAGACCTTTTAATATTAATTTAATGATGATGCATCGGATGCGCACTAATTTTATCAATGATTAATTTTTACGTTTTACATTTTTTTCTCGTTCGTTTCAAAAATGGAACGGTGGACGAACGATAACGAGCGATATCGAAAAATTGCTGTTACCGCTATTTGATTGATTAAGATATGCATCAATTTTGAGCAATAAAAGTGACCCTTTTGCGTTTTGTATCGCGCATATTGATTAAAAACAAAACGTTTTTCAAATACATTCCATTTCATGGTAGATTAATATTGGATAAATTATGGATAATACGAAAGGGTGATAGATTTCCCATGGGATCTTGAGTACGGCGCTGCCGCTGCCGCCGCCTCGACTGCAATATCTTCCACCATGGTCGTTCTCTCTTTCGCTCACTTAGTCAATGATATCTCTATATAGATCCACATAACGCCCTCGCCTCCAGACACTCAATTCCATCAAGTAAGTGCATATAATATGGAAAAGGGGTGCCGACATCAACCGAGACCTAAACTTTCCGACGCGCAACGATAGAGTGCAAAGTTGAAACCATTAACGTCTTATCGCACATCGAGCGCGCGCCTTTTCACAAAATTGCTACCGTATTTTATTGCCAACGAAAATTTTATATGATATTTTAGGGTTTATGATTTTATAGACGCAGACAAAACTTATGTCTCTTTTTATACACGCTAGTTAACTTTTGTTTACAATCAATAAGCGCGGAAAGGAATTAATGAATATAAAGTAGGGGTATTACTTACTGGAAATACCAGACGCATTTTGGCTTCTGTTTCAGCTACATTCTTAAGTTTTATGCTGTTGTAACTGGAGGACAGACTGACATGTTTCGCGACTTACCACAGAGTTATGTAGATTTACAAGACAGGAGCAACTCATAACTGTTATATAACAAATCGTCCCAGAAGCATAAGCATTTTCATATCTTGTCTTGCAAAATATTTACGAAAATTGCGTTTCAGACATTCTTGATGAATTCGCTCCATAAACTGCTGCTTTTATCTCTCTCTTCTTTTTCTCCCTTTCCATCTAAAATATAAAAATTGAACAATTTTTTTATAAGAATANTTTTATAAGAATAATTTTAGCATATCAAAACGTGTGTGTGTGGGTGTGTGTATTATTTACAAAAACCAGCGCAAACGTAATTAGATAATTGAGATATTATACAAATCCTTACTGGACCAAACATATTTTCCCTATATTATCTACTGAACTATAAAACGAGCACAATGCAAAATGCGTCATTATCACGTAATGTTGTTGTGCACGTTGAGATTCTACATTACATACTTTTTTGTCAAGCAACGAAATTGCCAAAATTTAACGAAACGTGATTGTCAAAACACACTCAAATATTCTAATTTTATTATATGAAAAATAATATATATATCAGGTGTAGTAAAAATTGAAGATGGAAATTCAATTCATACAGTGTTTTGTGTTAGGCAATCGAAACAGTGCTTACATGATGGCTGGAGTCAACAATTTCCATTTTTTTTAACGTTTGTTTTCAAGAGTGTTGTGAACCTTTGATATCAAAACTACTGGAATAGAGTAAATCGAAATTGCATTGTTAGGTTTGATAATTGGCTGTTAGAGTATCCGCACTGTAAATATTGTTTACATTTGCATGCGTTTTCTCGTTTAAAAAAGAAAAACAGCAAAATATAACTATGTTAATGCTCAGGCCACTAAGCTTAGTCTGATTACATTTTTAAAAAGCAAGTTACAGATGACTAAAGGCACCTATTCGAAAAATAATGGATTACTTTTTATTACAACTTATGTAAATATTGTATGTATTAAGATTATTTCTTATTCTATAAATAGGCAATAATATAGATAGAAACTTGTTTTAATAAGCAGCAAATCTTCTAACTAAATCATTTTATATTAGTGTAGTGAATAATTATAACGATTAAAGAAAAACTAAACATTTTTCAATTATTCTCCAATATCCGTTCGCAATAATACAAACCAATTAATAGAATAATTAAACACGGCGCGCAGTGAAAATGCAAGAAATAAAACAATTTAATTGCAGATAATATTAATAAAGTATAGAACGACATGAAATGTTTTAACATATTACTACTCGTACAAGAAATGCAACAACACACAGCAGCAGCAAAAAATGGTATGTAATATAAAATGAAAACGTATATGCATTTTATCTGTGAATTTTTAATTAGACTATTTTGCCATGTTTTCACCATCAGGTTGTCAAGCAAGTTATGATCGATTCGTTTTATATTAAAAATAAAATAAAGAATATTATATATGAATATATTTTGGTATGCGTCGTTACGCCTAATGCAATATAACAAAGATAATGATCTTGACAAGACTGAGAGGCAAGGATTGAAATGGTCTTTGCATGTATGTCTAATTGCACTTTTATTAAAAGAGAAAAAAAATAATGAACAAGTAAAAGACGAGTAAGTTAGAAGGCAATATACATACATAAAGGAAAATTAATAATTTGCATCGTTTATCATATTATACAGAATATGTTTGCGCTGTTAATTATTAATTTTTTTACAAGCATGCTATGTTAGTTGCCTATAATACAAACTTTACACAAAAAAGGAGAGGAACAACATGGAAAAGTGTAAAATGTAAACTCTTTCGCTTAACGAGTCACGAAAGCGCATTTAATAAATAATAATATAATGATAATGATAATAAAAATAGGAAAAAAATGGAATGTGAGCAGCGCGAGCATCGCGCATAATATTTATATTGATTGTTATTATAAATAACATACAGGTTTTTAATAGTTAGTGATTTATAATAGATTAGACATTTTTCAGAAGCGTGAATTTCCGTCTTGAAAGGAAATTCAAATGTATATGTGCAAGTTGAAAAATAAAATATTATGTAAATGTGTATAGAAAATCTATCATATTCGAGCTGACAGTATGCCTGAAAGCATTGTAGCAAAGTGTCCGATATACATCATCAAAACCAAAACCAAAAAAAAAAAAAATGTTATGCATCACGATAACATCGCGTGGTCACCTTGTATAATAATTATTATTAGTCGAGGCTACTGACCACCCTGGTTGCCGAC
>JARJDW010020575.1:0-20035 GCA_030264715.1 Adinopsis sp. GC000173
TTTTTTGAGGATCGTAAAGTCACTTGTAGGAGTTATGTACAAAAGTTGTTGTCAAGAATGTTCCTAAAAATAGTGACAAGTTCATAAATCAAAACAACAAATTTATTATTTCACTCATACTTACTATATATATTTTTTAGAACAAGTCTTCGTAAAAGAATTCCTTTAACATCAAAATGTATTATATAAAGTGGATATTTTTAAGCCTATATTTATAATTTAATTTATTTATTATAAAAGCTTTTTTGCTTTTGGGATTATCTTATTGGCAGCTTGGTTTCTGTTAACCAACATTTTACAATCGTGTTTAGAATCGTATGATGTAAGCGTGCTGTAGTACGCAATCCTTTATCAGTTTTTATCACTTTGACGTACCTACTTGAACAATCCCAGTTTTCTTGGAAGCCCTTCAACATTTTTGTGAAGTGGCTCACTTGAAAACAGCGACGATAACTGAATCAATCATATCGATGATCGTATTATTTATTTAGATTCATCACTCCGCTTTGACGGTAGCGCAGTCGAAGCCTCGATTATTTCAATTAACCTTCGCTGTTGTGTATAGAACAAAATTGAGTTGTTTATTTCTGCAATTAAAAACGCTAAACATAATTACCACTTCACGCAGAAATAGTAATTAGTCGGCAGCAGGATGTTTTTGTGACAACTGGCAAATTATTATCCAAAAACTAAAATTTAATTAAGCATTTCCTGTCGCTCCATGATTTGAAATACGATTGTTTTTCTATATGTAGACAACGAAATCGATTCATTTTTTCTGTGCGTTGTGATTGATCGCTTCCCGTACCGCCACGGCGTCCAAGACAAAAAATATTAAATTTTTGTATACCTAATATATTTATTATGTATATTCGGAAAACAGTTAGACGACGAATATAATGCTGTTTGTTTTAATCTAATTACACGCGTCTAAAATTCGGTGTTTCAGCTTACAAACAAACGTAACAAAATACGCGCGCATCCAGTAAAGTGATACAAGAATGAAAACCATAAAAATGTGAACAATGCAAATACTTTCAAGTGCGGCCTAAAACACAATTGTGGCTTTTTTCCAAATTACCATCCGAGCTCGGATTTTTTATGTTGTGAGCGTTCGAAATCTGATATATGCTGCCACTTTGCACGCTCGCTGCATGCTGCTCTGGTTGCCTACCTAAAACGGTGCTATGGCGCACTAAAAATGGTTTTAATAATAAATCACATCATTACTCACGCACGTAGGATCGAAATGTCATCAATATGTTGCTCATCGTCTGTCTCTAAACGATCTTGGCGCTGCTCACGAAGCGACACGAATTTATTTCTGATTTTTGTAGAACAAATCGTGCATGATTATTATAATCCATACGCGTTTGAAAAATTGCATCAAACGCGCGGGCTTGCTTGAAAAGTTTCATAAAGATTATTATTAATTTTTGCTTTGGATAAAATTCTGTTTGTGGCGTTGAGAAATTAAATCAATTTTTATTCATCATCGAAAAATTAATTGCGTGTGGCAATATAATTAACATAAGACGGACCGGAGGTAAGGAGGGGAAATTAACAATCAAAGGGTGCGGTGGTGTATTGGATATGCGATGATGCATCAACCGCAAACATCCAAAATTTTATATTTGCGAGCCGATAAATTTTGACGGCGGCGGTGGCGGCGCGCGCGCGGATAATAAATTTCCACGTTGCGTTGCGAGCTTTTAAGCTTCTCTTGACTTAGAACTCGAAATGAAGGATCAGCACTTAACAAACAAAATAATTACATCGCTGAAATATAGATTAGCATCTCCAAACAATGCGAAAGTTATGTATGAAATAATCTTAAACATTGCTATTTGCACGAAACGGCGCGCCGATTATTTGCTTCGTTTTCCGAATCGTCGTTGGATGGAAAATGTGAAACGCATGCACCAGCAGCAGTAGCAGCGTCATTAAATGTTTAAAAAAGCGTAAAAGCTGCGAGAATTACAAAATGCACTTTATCAGCATTTTTTTGCCGACGCTATTGTGACTCTCCCTCTCATTCCCTCGCCCAACAACTGCATGAGCGTTAATTATTTCGTTCGCTAATTAATCCGCCGCGCGCGTCCGCGTCTTGAATGCTTCGCCATGCGTACGCCCGCCAACCAGCAGCTCGGGCAATCGGTTTAGCGCGAAAATGCACAATAATAAATCGTGTTCGATGGTTTGTCTCTCTATATATACGCATATACAGCCGCAAGTCCCGATCGTATTTCCAGAAATAAGTCATGCAAAGTTTGCCGCCACCACCGCCGACGCCATCCCATCGCCTCGCATAGCCCAAATCCAGCAACGCGCGTATGCGCTTGAATAATTTACAAGTACATTGCTGATTTATAATTGTTGTTGGAAGTTTATTAATTACAACATATTATTAAATGAATTAATTATATTGTTGTTGTTGTTGCATGCCGAAGAAGAGAGAGAAAAAAATGTGTTGATGATTTTTCTAGCGATGATTAATTGTTTTGTTTTTTTTTCGGTAAATGTTTGAACATGTACACGAGGAGGTCAATGAACACATTTTTGCAGCATTAGCGTTTTTAATTTACATGTTTGAAGTGTTTACATACCAAAATCGGCACTAACCACATTTTTGCGATGAAATACTCTTGTATTAATTGCATGTTACTTACAGTGGTTTTCAAATTTTTTATTTCAACTTCCTTATTTGATAGAGTGCTTATCGGCATATATTTTTATAACAATTTAATTTCATGAATATTTAAGTGCCTACGTAGATTAAGAAATTGTCGGAGATCCGAAATTATTGTAGACATTAATGACTTATTAGAGTAGTCTGTAAATTTTTTCTCTGAGCTCCCTTATTTTATAAAATAATTTGATATTTGTATTTATTTATTTAATAATTTAATTTCATACATATTGAGTGTTTCATGCACTACCTACATAGTTTCAGAAAACAACAAAAGTCACAGATAAATTACATACTTATTACAGTGGTTTTCAATTTTTTTTTTTGGAACTCAACTTCCTTATTTGATAAAGTGATTATTGCCATAAATATCAAGTGTTTTTTAGATTCAGCAAATGTCAGAAATCCGAAAATATTGTAGATATTATGGACCTATTAGAGTAATTTCTAAATTTTTTCTCTGAGACCTCTATTTCTGAATCAATTTTAGAAAATGTCACAGATTTATGAAATACTTATTACAGTGGTTTTCAACTTTTTTTGTATCTTATTTTATAAAGTGATTGTTGTCATCTTGTTTAATTTTTACAGCAATTTAATGTTATAAATATTGAATATACTTAGTTTTTAAAAAATCCTGAAATCAAAGAATGTTCAGGTAAAATTCAATATTTGCAAAGTACTAAAATCATTGTTAAATGAAATTCAGATAATTTTCTTTCCACTCTGAAAGTTTTGTTTTAGAATGCGTTTAAGGTTTTCTTATTAGGGTAGTTTCCAAATTTTGCTTCTGAACCCCTTTAATTTATAATTTATAATGATTGTTGGCAATTTCTTTAACAATTTAATTTCCAAAATATTGATTGTTTCATACAGTTTCAGAAAATGACAAAAGTAAGATATTAATTAGATAGACACTTATTGCAGCGCTTTCCAACTTTTTTTGCATCTCAGCTTCTTTATTTTATAAATATTGAGTGTTTCATAAAGTACTTACTTTTTATAAAATATTGATGCAAAATTTAAAGTTCTTAATAAAAATCATTAATGTATATTTATCTATCATAAATGAATTAAAATCAGATAAATTCTTTTCCACTCTGAAAGTTTTATTTTATAAGGCGTTTATGGTTTTCAATACATTACACGACTACACCCTTGCCCATAATTAGATTACGTTGGCTTTACCGATATTTTCTTGAATAATTCGTGAATTTAGATGCACGTGCCTGAAAATCTATTTTTGATCGAAAATCACTACGTCCAGAAAAAATTGGTCAATGTTTCGCAACGCTGTCTGCATCATAAATTTCGATAATCGGCTAATTTATTATGAAACTAGTGTAAATCTAATTATTAGATTACCAATAGATAAATAGCTTGTAATTCCTAGAAGGATGTGCTCACCCCACAGATTGAAAACCACTGACTGACAATATGACGATTTTAATAAGCGCAAGTTATGAATGTAAACAGTCTTCTATTTGTCAATTTAACGTTTCTTTTTAATATAACAGTAGATGAAAGTATTTAAATTTTAATTCCATCTTTTATAAACAAACCTGCTGCTTTTGCGGTTCTTTACGAATGTGACAGAAATGTTTGTATGTGTATGTTTCTTGTTTCCTATTAAGGAATTTAGCATCATATATACTGCTATAATTCGATTCTAAATCGGTTTTTATTGAACGATGACGATGATGTTAGAGCGTTTAATATTTCCTGATATGCATAATTTTTAATTGAAATTACTCTCTGCAAATATAATTTAGGATGCTGTTAAGTTTGTTCGTCGTAATTTTAATGAGTTTTTGTACGGATTGCAACGAATATTCAACAATATTTTTAATACAAGTTCCAACTGGATAGAGAAGCAGCGGAAATGATTTCGATGCGTGTAATTAAAATATGTTTTTAATTAAGTAAGAATTATTTACATTCAGCAAAATTTTTAATAATATGAAGCCTTCTACTTCTGCTTCTTCTTCTTCATCATCTTAAGCGAGCATTTTATTATATGCAAATTTCGGCTGCTTAAATATCGTAGATATAGTAGTAAAATTCAAAGAAAACTTACAAGATTATTCCAACTATTTCATATTCCTCTGATTAAAGTTTTTTAATTACATATTTCATTAAATAACTTTGATATTACTAAAATAACGCGGATAATATTCGGCATCAGATGGAAGTGAGGTGGACTTAAAAGTGAAAGAATAACGATTTAAAGTATTTTAATAAAACGACGGTGGATGGGAATGATGGAAATCTAATAATTCTAGCAATGGAATCCCAACAGGAATCGAAATTCCTTACAACTTATGGCATTTTTATTATAAATGCATTTGAATATGTAAGCAGGAGAGAGGGCCGAACCGAATGATCCAAATTTCGTATATAGGTATATATATCAGACCTAAACTATCCGTCCGATGACGATACCATCATCATCATCATCATCATCATCGCTCGACTCCTAGCAAAATCCATCGTCAGCAATATTTTAATTAGTGCGATGTCTATTAAATTAAACAAATATTTAAGATTAATTAACTCGAGTTTAATAGCGTCCACTTTTTGCTCGTCGCTGTCGACGTCCGACGTCGCTTCATCATTACCATCTACTATTTGATTATTCTATTATGTATTCCTTATTCAAATGTTTTTTTTGCAAATTTTTGTGTGCAATAATCCGATTAGTATGTCATACAACCCGTATACAGTGGAAGTTCGAGATACGATTGGCTTATCATACGAGTTGTTTAAGATACGAGATGGAAATCGGAAAAACAATTAAAAGGAAATGCAAAAAAAACCACAAATAATACTAAAAACGCGAGAAAATGCAAAAGTATATATTGAAAGACTTGAAACTTTTTGGATAACCTTTTGTGTTAATCAATAATGTATCTTGTTTGAGATACGAGCTGAATAAGCTATCACTATATACGCAACTAGTATAATTCATAAAAAACGTTACATAAACCTATTTTGTAATAAAATATATATAAAATTGCAAATATTTATTGTAAATATCAATATTTTGTTTTTATAAATGAAAAAATAATGTAAATAATACGCCAAAAATACAATTATTGACATTCATCTTTTTCAGTTCGAACTGGGTCGTGCATATAGACTTCACTATCATTCACGATCTATATTTGATTTGGTTTTACTATAGATTTTCTCTTTCATTTTTTTTCCAGACGATTGTTCGTGTATTTGGTGATGGGTCAGCCACTGATGTGCCGCTAACACCTGATACGACGTGCTCGGATCTTATAGAATGCTGTCGTGATCCGGGCGATGAATGTTGCGATTTAATTGCTGTATGCCCCGAACATGGCGGTGAGTATTTAGACGTTAATTAATCTCAACGGTCGATTTTCATTAAATGTACGCTGCTGCCTATGCACCTTCAAATCCTTTCTGCAGCAGCGCATTTTTTAAGTCTTTGCCGGTGCCTCTGTGTGTGTGTGTCTGTATACGTGTGCGGTTTATCAAACGCCTGTTGTTCCAGTATGTTACGCTACATAAAACGATGATTAATTAATATTTGAACAGCGTTATTAATTGGCGAACGTTCATTGATTGATTTGCCAGTATTTTTATTATGCTGGAACAAATTAAATAACATTTATGTTGTAATGCTTTGATATTAAAAAAAATATATTAATTTTGATGAAATTCTTGATGTCTATATATATACATAATTTTTTATAATTTTTTTATTACTGAATATTTTAATTTTTAAAACATGAAAATGCCTTTTTTATTTTTTTATATGATGATGAATTATGAACGCGCATTTTTGGAATTTCTCGCGTTTTTACAACTTCCGCATGAATGTGTTTCAATCCATAACTATTATATCTGTTTATTGCTTAGCAATTAATAAATATAATAAATCAAAAAACTAATGTTTCTCTTTTATTAAATGTCATATTATATGTTGCATTAAAAAATTTTATATCATATTTTATAGCAAATAAAGTTGGCGATTTTTTATATAGACAATTATTTGCACTGTTAGAGTAACCGACCGTGCTCAATTTAGGAATTTAGCGGAACTGTACCGTGTATGTATATGAATCAAAACGTTCTCCTCCTAAAAATGAATGCTGCAGATGTACTATTTACCAAACTCGGCCAGTGGTAATTTAGCATTTAAAGATAAATATAATTGAGGGGTTTCGTTGTGCAAAAAGGAAGCTAACGGCTTCATTTTCGGATGGCTTATTATGTAGATAATTTCAATTTCGACAACAATAGTATTTTTGCAATATAGCAACTTATTTCCTCAAATGATAAATATCTCAAATGGTAGGATAATTAGTTAACACAAACTAAGCTATATAGCAACACTTACAGCAACATAATTTATATGTAGAGAAGAACATTTGTCTGAGCCGGTTATAAGACAATTACCAATAAATATTATTAAATCTTTAAAGAGCAAATAATAGAAGGGCAAAGCAATATACTGGAAGATGAAACTGGACATATATTAAGAAACAAACGCTTGTAAATAATATTTCAATGAGTCATCCACTATCTAAATTGTCACTTTCTTTATCATGGCTTATATAAAATATATATTTGGTAACTATAATTGAAGGGTTTGCTACAAAAGGGACGTAGCGGCTTCATTTTCAGATGCTTTATTATCTAGATAGTTTCAATTTCTACAAAAATATTTTTTGCAAGATAGCATAGAGTTATTTCCTCAAATGATGAATATCTTACCACTATATAATGCTAATTTGTAGGATAAATGGTTAGCATAAACTACGCTATAGATAGAGCAACACTTACAGCAACACATTTTGTATTTAGAGAACCTTGAAGAAAATAACTAAACTTTTGTCTGAGCCGGTTATAAGACAATTATCAATAAATGTGTTGTCATATATTTAGAGAGCAAATTATAGGAAAACAAGGTAATATTCTGGAAAATGAAATTGGGTTTATTTTAAAAAGCAATAAACGCAAGTAGTTGTAAATAATATTCCAATGAGTCATCAATGCTCAATATTGAAATAAGTTTATGAGGAATTAGTTTTTTGCAGGAAGGCTTAAGATGTTTTGATTCAACTGGAAATAGTTAACATTTTTATCCTTAGACGTATCTTACATTATAGCGTTGAAATAAACAATAAATTGTTTGCTCATTAGTGTTTTGCAAATTAAGAAAAGTGTTAGTTTTCGTGGAATTCTTAAGCCTGTTACATCATAAGTTATTGTTGCATCTCAAATAAAATTATATGCAGGTAATTTTCGCAGAATATTATACTTATTTCACCTGGGATACCTTGCACTCTGACACAAAACTGTGTATTTGTTACAAGTAGAGATTAATTACAATCTTTTTTATATTTGTGAAAATGTGAAACATTAGTGTTATACTTACTTTTTACACACACGAAACTCGTCAATTATTAAAATGTATTGCCATGCTTGACGATTTAGCGTTGAAGTATGAGTAATTTGTACGAAACGATGATGCAAAAGTGTAAAATTATCATTTCAACTATAAAAATGTCGTAAACGTAATGTCTTTAATGCGGCTTTTTAAAACTTAATCTCGTTGGTTGTAAAGCGTACAAACAAAATCCCAATAAAACATGATGTAGGTAATATATGTATACGATATTAAAGAAAATTTAGTAAATACATGCAACGTTGTAAGATTTTTGCAGTAAAATTTAATAAGCGAACAATGGATAAAGTAGATTAATTTAGCGCTGCGTTAAATTCACGTTGGCAGAATTGGCGAAAATGCGAAAGAATTTAAATGAACTCGGTTTAATTCAATACGTATCCGCACTAATTGTAACATAATTGAATCTAAATTGGTTTAATAAAATTAGAGTAAATAATTATTAAATGCGTATGTATGGTTGGAAGGTTGGAATGTTATCAATATTGCATTCGAAATGGTAATTGAAATGCAGAAGACGTTTTGTGTGTGAGTGTGAGCAGTACGTGCCTGTTTGGCGGTTGTACAATTCACTAATACCACAAAACCTTCTGCCATTCAACTGGCAAACTCAATTCATCCTTAATTTCCAACTATTCTACTATATACTCCGGGTGCAAATCCATACACTACCCACCCCCGCACACACACCAACACATACATCAACACACACATTTACACGCACACATCTCACACCTTCTTCTCTTCTTCGTCTGCGCTGCTCATCGTCATCATTCCACTATGAAACATTCTATTAACTTGACTCTTCACTAAAAGTTGTATACTTTACTAACAAACAAAACTTTATTTGTTCATTCACTTAGCACGCACACCTATTCAATAAATTGACTTTTTAACCTCTTTTTTTACACACATACACACATACACACATAGCCATACACACACACAATTTATTGCAAATAGATTTCGAACGAGGCACGTAACTACGCTAACTGTAAGTGTGTGTGCTTAAGGAAGATTTTTCTTCTTAGGTAAACAAACGCTTTTGTTAAATAATTTACTATTTGAACAAATACGCTTGGAATGTAATTGCATTAATATTTCAAGTACAAGAGTACCGCAATCTACCTGTATAAACTGTACAAAATTACACAAAAGCTAATACTTTGTGTGTTGTATTAACCAAACTAATAATCAAGAAAAAAATCCGGTTGCTAGTTCTATGCGCCGCTATACGGTTAGGAGCGCTCGCGCGAGTATTTAATTACAAAATTCTTAACACGTCGCTGAAAAACAAATAGGAAAACGGCTGAATTATTGATGCAGTTTAAAATTAACATTGTGCGATATTTTTCTCTCTCGTTTATACCATCCACGCTGACATAATTTTTCATCATGCGAGCAGCAGCATTTTCATTTACCGCAGTTTAGTGTGGTTGTTCTACACACATACATTTAATAAAAGGCTTATCAAGTCTCGGGCTCCAACTTTGGATTATTTCTCCACCGTGATTAAGATCAATAATGAAAATTTGAGCGCACCACCGTTTTCTGTTTATTAACGCAACTAGCGCGCGCGCTACATCCACAATCAAAGCTACAGCACAGTAGCGCTATTATCAGCAATTTATAAAATATTCTAATAGTCGATTAATTTAATTAGTTACGGTTTTTGGTGGCACTCGAATAATCTCCGAATTTAGGCAAACAATCATTTATATTCGTGCACAAAAGGGGCGCTACTTGACACGTTGCCATTTGTCTTTTTTGCGCCCAAAAATTCGACTGTGACTGTGTGTAATCGTCATCATCAATCGTAATAGCGCTTATTAATAAACTCAAATGATTGCAAAAAAATAATAATATTTATTAATATAGTTGATTGAAAAACTTTTTACTTTGCAAAACTTATTAATATTCAATAAAGCAAAAATACATGGTTTTGTTTTATTATTTATTTGTATGCTGACTGCAGATAGTATCACCAATCAACTTTGTTTCAAATTTGTTATAAACTATATCGACTATAACTTTGAAAATGAAATGTCTATATAGAAATACTAAACCATGTATTTCTTCTTTATTGAATATTTATTAATATTAGATGAAAATCCCAATCAAATATATTTTTCAAACAGCAATTGCTTGAATGCAGGTTTTGTTTTATGGAAAATGGACAGCAGCTAAAGACATCCCATACTCTCTGGTATGACAAAACTCATTTTTAAATCAAACTAAATGAAATGGTTTGCTTTTCTATTGCGATTTTTGTAATTTGAGACTTTTGAGATGACTAGAATGTAACTCAAATAAATAGTCGAAACTTCGGTTTTTATAAAAGTTAATTAGCTGCTGCACATTTCCCATAAAACAAACAAGAAATTGCTATTCGAAAAATAATATTTATTGTTGATTATACTAACTCACAGCATTTACAATCGGCTATCGATTAGATGCGGTGGTGTATCGAGATGAATAAGAAGTTTAGTGTAGCGCTTTTCACACACAAAAAGCTTGGAAGCAATAATATTGAGATCAATTGTGGATTTACTGAAGATATTTACAATAGATATCCAATAAATTTACTCCACTGCATCGGCAATGTTTATCTTCGACTAAGATGCAAGACATTATTACAGATTTAAAATTTTAATCGCATCTCTTATATATTTTATCTATGAGTATAATTTAAACCATAATTTCACGTATAGTTTGGCACACTGCCGTCGGGCGATAAAAAATCCACCACCACCGCCGCCACCACTCGAATCGATGAATAATTTTTAAATCTCGGAGCGAATAGAATTTATCGCACATCGTCATAATTTAATTTCGTCAAATTTTCGTTGCCATTTTAATTATTTCTCGCTTTTTTATATATGCGCGGCGCTGATGATGGTTTTTAATACATGATAATCTACATAGTTTATTTTTACGTACTGCGACTAGCGTTATAAAAAATATTAAAATTAATCCCGTCGGGATTATTCGATGCAGCGGCGCGCTATTGTTGCGCCTTTAACGCAATATGCAGCATTCTAATAATTGTACTTACGTTTTAATAACATTAATGGCATAGTGCTTATATAGGATATTCAATGAAATATTCACGTTGCTAGTTTTTAGGTTAGACATTTAAATATTCAACGTATCGATTATTATCAAATTTTTAGTGACGCATCAGATATAGGGTAAATTGATTGATATTCAAGCATGGCTTTTTGTTTGAAACATTCATAAATAGTTTAAAAATTATAATCTTTAAAGTTGTTATACTATTGCTAAATATTTAACTTTCGATTAGTAGATTGTTGGAGATCTGCACGATTAATTTGACCATTTGAGCATACAGACAAACAGATAGATAACACAATAAATTAATAATAGAGCGCTACATGAGTTGCGTAGAAATGCCTAAATAGGTAGAAATTTGTTATTAAAATTTTTAGCCAACTACATAATAGATTTTGTTAGCCATTTGCGAAGATTTTTTTGCTGTACATATTTAGCATTATAAGCGTATTGACAAAAAAAATCAATACAAATGGATAAAAAAATCTACGCAAATGGACACTGACAAGACAAAATGTCTACCTGTTAGACCAATTAGAGCGGGATAGGTAATAATAACACGGTTTTATAACTAATAATTCTTCAGAGTCCTTAAAGCTTTTAAGCGCTTAATTAAATTTTTACTGCTTACTACAAAAATTTGCCGCACCTCCTGAGAATTTGTCGTACTTTAAGCTTCAATCAGATTTTTGAATTTCCATTCAAAACAAAAACGTTGTATGTAAACATACACCCACTACCACAAGAATCCGATCGCTTTTTTAAACTTACCGCCTTATGTTGAATACGCGTAAATGTGTACTTAAAGAGTCGTAATTGGCGTTGTACCATTGAAATAAGGCAACCTACTAATTAATTACTAGATATTCGTAATCGGCGTTGTTTATTCGCTTGCGGGTGATCGGATTCTTGTGGTAGCGGATGTATATGCGGACAGACAGACGGACAGACAGACACATGACACGAAGAATTAATATGAATAATAGGTAGTAATAATAGATATTATTTTATAACTAATATTTTTCCAATTTCTTAGTAGATTTTAAGCTTTTAATTAAATTTTTATTGCTTATGGCAAAAATTTGGCACAGCTCTTGTGAATTTGCCGTTTTTTTTTTAAAGCTTCATTCATAATTTTTGTATTTACATGCAAAACAAAAAAGTGTAAATTGATTGTAAAGTAATTTTATTAAATCACGACACTCAATTTCATAATTTAGAACGCTTTTACGAGTGGACACTTTGTCATCACGCTCCACATTTTCCGTAATTGAGTGCCGGTCGTCCGGCCTGCCACATAGGCACATACACATATACACACACACACAGATACACAGCCACATAAAAAACAGGAGTTAAAGATCGGAAATTAGCGTAGATTGAGCACTAGGATGATCGAAATTGAGTTGCGGCGGCATCGAAACCTTCACCAGGTATAATATGATTTAACTTTGCGCCAAGCTAATGCGAACTATTGCTCTCTGGAGATCAGACTTATCTCGGATTTATTACGCGCGGGCACCAAAATGCGTTTCACCTATTCGAAACTAATTAAAATTTCGGAATCGTCATATTGCGTGCGTGCGATCGATCTCCCGATATATGTGTTGCGTCCCACAATACGTTAGTAGTAGCGCTCGCCGGATTGACGACAATGACAGTATGCATTAATAATCATCGTTGTTATAGTTTCCCAATCGATAGCGAAAAGTGGATTGATTATTTCGATTCGTTTAGTTCGGCTTATATAGAGACCTATACGCTGCTTTTTTTCGTGTCTATTGTATATGTGTATTAGTGCTCGTTTCGTTGCCGCATCGTATGCACGCTCTTGACGTCTGTCGCATCATCATCAACAACAAAACGCAATCTTTTATTTCCCCGTAAAATTATGATGCTGGTTACGTCGATGAATACCAAACACAGTGAGCCGTTAGTGAAAATGCAAGCAGAAGAAGAAGCACCGTACGCATTTAAGGCCCGACGCTACAACGGTAACGTTTTTTGGCAATGGAAAAAAAGTTATTTTTTTTTCTTGTCGTCTAATTGAGATAATCGACGTTTGCGTTTCTTTATTGTTCGCTGGATGCAACAAAGAAACGCAATTTTAAAATTAAAATGGTCTTTCGGTGCCGCTGTGTGGAATCGATGGTGTACGTCTTTTTTTTCTACTGATTTGATGAGAAAATCAATTTATAACGCTGTTTTTTTCACTCTCTCGTCGTACAAATTAATTTTACATCGTGTTTTTCCATCACCACACTATTTGAATTAAAAATAAATATTTTGTGGAAAATTGCATTTTAATTATTGCATATATATACGATGTGATTTTTTAGCTTCAATTAGGTTAATATTATTGATGATGCTAAATAAACAATAAAACTAATAATTAATAATCAATATTTACTTGTGTGCGCTTAGTAATTAAATTTTCTGTATCATCAGCCCAGCTTTTTTAATTAATATCTAATTAATTATTTCTATAGTTAAATTATTTTATTATATTTTATTTTTCACTTAAATTGCAGCATAATTATTAAATAATTATTGAAAATGTCTGGCAATCAGCTGTAAATTTATTTTTAATCATTTGTTTTCAACCACAAAAAATATTTTTATGATTATTATCATTATTCCATTTTAGTATTGCTATAATTTTGCACAACATAAAATAAATATTATTAAACAATTGCCATTTTTGTTGTTATGCAATCAAACATTGCGGTTGATTTTATTGCAAGCATTAAAAATTGCTAAATTGTACAATTGCGTTTTTCTCCCTCAACAAAATATCATAAATAAATAAAATACATATACGTGCAATAAACAAATAAATAAATTGTAATTATTCAGGGGTAATGCATCTGTTTTCGGTGAACTGGCACATTTTTTTAATAAAAAACACACGTCATATATGTTATTATTATAGAATGTCTTTTAAAAGAGCTTAATCGTGCAATTGCTTTTTTCTTCCTCGCCAAAAAATTTAAATAAATAAATATACATACACGTATATTTTTTTTTCGGTGGACTGGCATTGGCACGTTCTTTTTATGCAAAAATAATACACGACGTTATATATGTTATTTTTTTCTAATTTATTTTCCATGTTATTATTATAGAATGTCTTTTAAGAGAGACGGATCATCCGTTGGAAATCCTACAGAGATGGGGATCAGGCAGATTAGTTCTACGATATACAGTTCTTAGTGCTAATGGTAAGTCCATTTTTCTCTATCCAATGAAAATTGAATTATCTCGCATTGAATTAAACAAACACGCGTGCGATTAAATTTATATATTGTTATATTTTTTTGATTAATTTGGAAACTTGCTGCCATTGTGTAAGTAAATGATGTTGACCATGTTGGGTTGAATTTAATCTTGATCTGCTTAGAGCTGATCCTTGAGATTTGTTAATAGCCGAATTTGTGGGAAAGTGACATGATGTCGATAAACCCGATATTTGCGACAGTCCCAAAAGTGTCATTTGCGCATCGCTAAATTTGATCTCAAAACGTAAATTATGTTTTAAATTAGACTGTGTGTGTCTTTGTGTGCGCGCACATTGCACACCGTCTGGCACTGATTTTGATTGCGCATTGTAAGTTGCCGTAGGTATAGGAGAGAATTTTGCAAGTTTGTTTAAAATCATCCAGCGCGAGTGCACGCGCGCTTTACATTCGTATAATATATATATATAGAAGGAGAATCTAAACTTTCTTTTTATTATAATACAATAAGAAACAAGTTGGACTATTGAATAGCCCCATATATATCCGCTGACATTTCGGCTGGAAATGAAATTACCTTTTCCCCACTTTTTGAACTGTCACCACTTGCAAAATTGACCAAATAACTTATCGGAGACGCGCGTTGAAAAATCGTACAGTTTTTTAATATATTCTATATCAATAAAAACAGCTTTCATTTATTGAATTGAATTGAATTGGATTTGATTGAATTGCTGCACAAATAAATATTACGAATATCAAATTCCATGCTAATTAATTGCAGTACTAATTAATTTATAAAAACATTCAAATTATTTGCGCACGTTAATGATGATTTAAATTTGATTAATTGAAATCATTTGCGTTAATTCGAATAGAATTACGTGGAATATGAAATTTATGAAATATATAGTTGTTACGTTGTGTAAATGATAAAAAATAGTGTAAAGTCATCGTAGAATATGTGATATTATTGCGGTGTATGTATAAGAAAACGAGCGATATTAAATTGTAATTCAGCGCGCATCGTGCGTATACTACGTACGTATAGATTTTATGAAAATTTCATTAGGAAAAGTGTATAATCTAGCATCATTAGAGCGAAACTATATTTTTATGTCATTTTAATGAGAATTAAATGGAAACTATATACGCTTATGGTTGGAAGCATTTCCATTCAATTGATGTTGGTTACATAAGCGATACGAACGCGTACCGTTGTTGATAATCTTCTAAAAGCAACAACGGCAGCACATTTCCACACACGTACACACACACACATACTCCCATATACACCGTATAGATATTTTATCTATAAGCGGTTGCATAATTACAGCGAAAAACGACACCACTTTACCACCCTACAGACGCCTATGTAATATGTAACGTATATCCTACGTCATCGAACTATAGCGAAAACATATTTACCATATTTGTCACATAAATCATTCAACGCAACGAAATAATCAAATCGTTCCCTCTATAAACATTGCTAAATTGTTTTAAAACGTCTGATTTTATCGTCGGCGATCGTGACGGCTTGCGTTTATAAGCGGCATAATTTTACTATACTTGCTACCACATTCAATACATGTTTTTTTTCCTTTCTGCTTCTTGCATAAAATGCGTCTGTAGTCAAAACAAAGCATAAAAACGATTAACATCTTTATTAGCGTAATTAAAAAATAACAATCTTGATTAAACATACATTTTTTTGCTTGTCGTTGAGAAACAGCCTTCGTAGCTATTAATTATTAAGCTCATAATAACGTTTTTTTTTGTTCCGTTTCGAAGCCAAGGTGATTTCGTTCCTATAAATAAATAAATAAAAAATACTACACATACTATTGATTAAAACATTGCGGCTGGGAATAAAAGTGTGATTATTATTATTAATCTATATCTATGACATACCGATACGTGATTATCATCGTCATCATCATCTAACGCGGGTTTCCTTCGCACAATAAAACGTCAGGCGAAATCTTCCATTCCACCGCACTCACAACTGCAGCAGTTGATTTAAATGATGTAAAATATAAGTTGTTTATGTTTCTACAAAAAAAACTTACAAATACTAGACTATTAATATAAAATTTGCGATCGGGAATAAAATAGCAATAAAACGTCAGACGAAATCTCTACCAAAATTTCCATTCCACCGCAATCACAACTGCAACAGTTGATTTAAATATTCCAAAATATGAATTGATTATGTTCCTATGAATAAATGAAAAATACTATTCACTATTGATTAAAAAATTGTAGCCGGGAATAAAAGTGTAATTATTATTATGAATTTACTATCTATCTATAGCCTACTGATATGTGATATGTGATTATTACCATCATCACCTAACACGGGTTTCCTTCGCACCAAAAAACATCAGACGAAATTTGCACCAAAATTTATATTCTATCACTCACAATTCCAGCAGTTAATTCAAATGATATAGAATATGAATTGCTGGTGTTCCTAGAAATATACAACAAAATCTATTAAAAATTAGTGTCCGACAATAAGAGTGTGATTATTATTATTAATTTATATCTATAGCATAGTGATACATAGTTTCCTTCGCACAATAAAACGTCAGACGAAATCTCCACCGAAAACATCCATTCCACCACTCACAACTGCAGCAGTTGATTTAAATGATGTAAAATATGAATGGTGCGCGCTTTATCCTCCACCATGTGCCATTTGCCGCATAAAACATTCATTTCTTGTATTCTATTTTTCAACAACTATGTGTGGTGGTTTTTGTGTGGCTGTGTGTGACGGATAAAAGGGTTAAGGTACCTACCACCACACCAGCGTTATGAATTATTTATAATGCGCTTGCAAATATTATGAATAACATTTGTTTCTACGAGTCGCTCGACTACGACTACGGTGTGTGTATGTGTATGAGTGTGTGTGTGTGTACGACTAAAATGAATTAAAATTTTGCATAAATTTTCTAAGTAGTGTATACACTACTTAATTTATGCGCTACAACTTTAAGCGAGCAATTAGTGCGCACACACACATAAACATACAAGTATTTAATCTTAAAATTTTGTTTATTATATATATTTAAGTGATATTTGAACTCACAATTTTTTTGTGTACTCATTCTCTAGAAGGATGAAGATGTGATATAAAAATTATGCAAACAATTATAAAATCTCGTTTTACTAGTGATTAATTTTAAAGTTTTGTTGATTATATATTGTTAAACGATAGGTGCCTACCTACTTGAACGCAGAATTTGTTTGTGTACCCAATATCCACCCGTTTGCTTTGACAAAGAAGGAGAATGAAGATCTGATTTATAAATTATGTAAAAAATATTAAATCTCCTTTTACTAGTGAATAAACTACTTATGCACTACAACTTTAAGCGAGCAATTAGATATACAAGTATTTAATTTTAAAATTTTGTTGATTATGTATTTTTTACATGATAGGTATCTACGTACTTGAACGCATAATTTGTTTGTGCACTCATTATCCACCCGTTTGCTTTGACGAGGAGGAGGATGAAGATCTGATATAAAAATTATGCGAAAATTTATAACATCTCCTTTTACGGCGACGCTTTTTAGAGCGCGCGGCGCTTTATTCACTCATTACGCCGTCTTTATTTTTTTCGCAAGCAATTAGCGCAAACTTTGTGCTGCGTTTCTTTTAAAAAATATATATATATAGCTATATATAAGCGAGCGAACAAGCAAGCAGAGACGCAGCAGCAAAGTCGTCGTCGTCGTCGTCCTCTGTTGGGTTTGTCGTTCCAATTAATAAACTAAATCGATAATTGCGTCCAAATATTATATATATATATAGAGAGAGATGATGGCCGAACAAAAAAAATCTAAACCTTTTATGTAAATTTAAAGCCGTTTTTATTATTATTATTATTATAGTATCGGGAACAAAAGGGGAACCGGTAGTGCGCGCTTTCCAACAAATTGATTCGAATATTTGTAAGACAATAAAAAAAATACCGTTGCTGGATGGCTCTATCGACTTTTTGAAACGAACCATTTATAAACTTTGAAATATAAATGCGTTCCCCATTTCTTCGAGCACATTTATTCCTATTTGGAGTAAGTGATGGTGCGTTAGCACATAATTTAGATAGATTTGCCATCCTTCCAACTTATTCTACAAAATACAATACGCCATTATTATTAACAATAAGATAATTGTCCAATTTCGTGCATTTATCGCATTGAATCCCAGCAGCAAATTGCAAAAACGCTTCGTTAAATGACACGTAAAAAATAACAACATGCAAAATTTTTAAAACAATTAATTTTTGGGAATTTCGAAACAATACAACCGTATAATAATAATTATTCAATTGTACCTAATTGTTTGTTGTGAATTTTATTATCTATTATTAAAAAAAATGTTTGCCGAAATTTAATCGCATTCAAAATCGATACGCACGTTGCCAGGGCTAATTAATGCACGGTAGATAAAACATTATTATTAATAAAGAAATTTAATTTTAATAATATTGGTAATTTGGTGAGGAAGTTTAATCTGAATAAATATTCAATCAAGAAGCGTTTTTGATGTGAACGAGAGGAAAAAAAGTTGGTACGTTGGGACGTGATAGTGCTAACAACGTAAAATTTTTAATTAAATGCGCTATGTAGAGATTGTTGCTTTAACATATAAATTTCAATTCATTTAACAAGTTAGAAGCCAAATTACTTTCCATCCCCTAGTATAGTATATAATATGATATTGCAAGAAAATGAAGCGAGCGAAATTCAATTTTGTATTAAAATCCCTTAAGGTCATTGCAATTAACAAACATTTTGTTAAATAATAGTTGGTAAGTAAGTACGTATACTTTTTTCTCTTTATGCGCGTGATGAATATTTAAATAAACGTAATACGCTTACGTAATTGAGAAGTGCAAAGTTCGTCCGGTATCTACCTACTGCTACTTTTTTTCTCTCCTTTATTCGCGCATTGTTTTGCTAACCGGTGAACATTTTGAAGCTCTTTGCAACAACACAACAATTTTTTCTCCGGCAACGCTAAATGCATAAAATTAGAATTTATTTCTTTGGTTTTTCTTTGGCGGAAAAATACATTTTAATTATTCCCCCACAAAAATAATTATTCTACCAGCGTTTGCGCGAAACGAAACGTTTATATATATTGTATTTTTTACTACTATCCATATTATCACCTTCGTCTCAATTACAAGGCATCCACTCGAAACTTGAAAGTTTGAAAATTGATTTCGGATGTTTTCGTAGTGTTAAAGTATGTACATCATAGTACTTCACAATTTAGCGTTTGAGAGCAGGCAGGCAAGTACAAGTTTACCGCAGCAATTAGGTGAAATACATCACATATACTAAGAGCGAATATTATTAAACTCAACTTTTTGAATCAAATTACCAAAATAATTTTCAAGCGCAACTTTATAGATCATATACCTACAAGGATTTAAAAAGGTTTTATTTTATTACAACGCTAAAATACTAAAATTGATTACAGTTTTTAACAAAAATTAAAATACGATTTAACGAAATATGACTGTTTTAGCATTTGTAGTAGAAACCAGATAAAAACTTTCAAAAAGT
>JARJDW010020576.1:0-12502 GCA_030264715.1 Adinopsis sp. GC000173
AAACATACCCCACTTAAGTAACATGCTGAATGAATTTATCAGCTTGTAGGAAGATGTAGCCGCGCCGTAAAAAATTGACAAACAACTTTTTCTTTTTTGAATTTCTATTCTTCCGTAACTGTAAAATCATTGTTTTTAACAAAATCGTTGTTTTTATTTCATCGGTTATGACGGGTTAGTGAGTATGACAGGTTGCGAGGATTAGACCGAGTTTGATGTCAATTAGAGTATCCCCCTCTTGTTGGAGTTGTTAGTAAATGTTAGAGAAAAAGTCTCTTTCCGTTAAGCCCATAAATTACTCACACATTGAAGGGGAATAGATAAAAACAGCAAGAGCGCACGTGTTTAAGAGGCTGCACGCTTAGAATGGGACGCGGAGAGTAAAATTTTCAAGTGATGACCGCTCTCCAAATAAGTACCAATTATTGAATTATTTTCCCAATAGAAAGTAAGGTTATTTGTAATACGGAATAATTAGTTTATATTATGTATCTTACATATTTTAGGATTCCGATATATATATTTATTGGAGTTTCAAGAGAAATCAGTATAGTATTTCCTTTCGAATTACGTACTATATATTACAATAAATATATACCAAAATCTGCCCATTCAGAACGAAAATTACCTTCAGGTAATTTATGGTATAAATTTTTAAATACGAAACGTTTTTTGAAACGTATTTTACAAAACGAATGCAATATTGAAGGTTTGTATAGATTAATGTTTCTTTGAAAAATACCTTTAAAAATAAATTTTAATAGAACCTCCAACGAAATGTAAGATAAATATTACGGATAAAGGTTACTTAACATATCTGGAGCAGAACTTTGAGCCGTTTGAAACTATCCTTGATTACTGGAGAAAGACTTTCAACATTAGACAAGATATTTTTAAAAATTGTACATTGGAAGAATATTTAAATAAATATCCCTTATTAAAATCAGAAAAAAAAATTTTACTGTTAAAAGATTTTGAAGAACGTTAAATTATATGAAAATGGGAAGGTTTTACTGAAAGGCGGACGAAAATATATAGCGAGGAAAACCTTTTACAAGATAAAGGCAGTATCACTGATGGTAAGTAAAATCTGCCTTATTTAGTAGCTAATTGTATCAATATTACATTTCAACTGTGGTTTTAGAAATTAAAGTTTTATATTATTTACCGTTATTATTTAAAACGCATGTTATAATAAATTCCGAGAAGAAGAGATTTAAACCTTCCAAAGCCAAGGTTCAGGAAAGCTGGATTACAATAGTAAAGGTAAGCCAGGTTCAATTCAATTATAATTGTAAAATATATTTATTAGAAAAATTATTTCAGAATGTTTCCGATATAAGTGATGTCATAGAAAAAACAACAGTTCAGCCTTTCCTTTTGTTATGTGGAGAATTAAATAAAGCACTATTTATGTTTGCATCAATGACGTAAAATTTCGAATCAACATAATCATCGAAGCTATTGGTACGTGTTTTAAGCTTTTTTTATAGTGAACTTTAGATACCCAGAAGTCAATTTAACTTGACTCTGAGAAATTTCCGGATATTAGTGTATTAATAAAAAATGTTTATTTAAGTGCCCTCCATCATTTCCCAAAATTAGGAATAGTTATTCTGTGACACCCTGTATACAAAAAGTAAATATTTAATAGGTCATATAAAATTTGTACATCGTGTACAGAAAAAAACTTTTATAAAGTGTATTGATGCCGATGGGCAGATAATAAAGAAAAAATATACTGCTGAATTTATATCTATATCAAAGACTTTAAAAATATTTTTAGAATTAGATGGAATATATCCTATTATAGATGAGTATGTCTCCTCTTTAAATAAAAATCAACAAAATAGCGTATGTAATATTATGCAAGGCAAACTATGGAAATCAAAAATCGAATCCGAAACTAAAACTGCCAATATATTTGTACTTTGATGAATTCGAAGTAGGAAATCTACTTGGAAGTCGGGCTGGTATTCATAAACTTGGTGCCACATATTTTTCTATACCAGCAATACCCACGGAATTTCAATCAAAATTAAGAAATAAATTTTTATGCAATTTGTGCCATGCTGATGACTTAAAAGAATTTGGAAATAAAATGATATTTTCTAGAGTACTGGATGATTTAAAATATTTGGAAACAAATGGAATTAATATAATGATAAAAGAAAAGCCCTTAAAAGTATTATTTAAACTATTATTAGTTCAAGGAGATAATTTAGGACTAAATACAATTCTAGGATTTACTCAAAGTTTTTCATCAAATTATTTCTGCCGATTTTGCAAAACTTCAAAACAAAAATCGCAACAAGACATAAAATTAAATAGCTTTACCTTAGGAAGTATTGACACTTATTATTCAGATTTAAAAATAAATAATTTATCAATAACCGGTATTAAAGAAAATTGTATATTTAATGAATTAAAATTTTATCATGTTATTGAAAATTTCTTTCTTTATGTGATGCATGATTTACTAGAAGGCGTTTGTTCTTATGATCTAACTTTAATTTAGCATCAGTTTATATTTGTAGATAAATATTTTACTTTGGATAGTTTAAATAATAAAATATGCTTAAATTTTTTTTTGCTTCATTATTCGAATATTATCGAAGTGGTGGGTCCACTTAAAAATATATGGTCAATGAAGTATGAATCCAAACATAAAGAATTAAAAGTTGCATCACATGCTATCATGAGCCGTTTAAATTATTCCCAAGTCATTAGCTATAAAGCGCCAATTAAAACTTTGTTGTAATTTACAATAAATAAATTTCTTAAGGCGTGATGTACAATTTTTTAAAATGCAAGAATTATGTAATATTAAATTATTAAATATTCCAGAATATACGAAAATTGACTTGATACGATATCAATTTTCTATTAAAATTTCTAAAGCACATTCAATTAATATTAATAATATAAAATATAAAGAAAACTATGGAATACTTTACTCAAATCAGGGTGCACATCCCCTATTTGGCAAAATATCATACATTTTAATTAATTCCGATTAGAAAATTTGCTTTGTGTTACTGATGTATAACACAATTCGCTATAATGAACACTATCAAAGTTATAAAATTCAACAACCCAAGTAGAAATTTATATTGAATATTGAAGACAATATTGAGTCAATATTGAAATTCAATATTCAATGTTTCAACACTTAGTCGATATTGAGTCAATATTTATTTCAACATTGAGTCAATAATGTGTTTCAATATTGACTCTACGTTGACTGGTGATTGAAATTCAATAATCCAAAATTACAACATTGAGGTACTATTGAAATTCAATGTCGACTCAATGTTGTTTTTCAACATTGAGCCTATATTGAAATACAATGTTTTTCAATGTTATCGCAATATTTAATATATTATAGATTAAAATTTACAATTGAAATTACAACAATAAACAATGTTAAGCCAAAATTAAAAGACGTTTTAGTCAAATTTAATAAAAAACTGCAAAATATAGCGTCTTTTCTCTTCGTCTGTGTTTAACTTTAACGTGCTCTGAAACCATACTGATTGATGATATTTTATTGTAAAATCATATCTAATAAGATTCTCAGACCTAAATTTATTATATTTCTTAAATACGAAATGCAAATAACTTAAATCATCCATTAAAACGTGCATTGATATTCTACATTGAAAAACAACATTGAAACTAGATTGAATTCAATGTCGTGTTTCAATATTGTTTCAATGTTGTGTTTCAATATAGAGACTAGACTGAAATACAATGTTATCATAATATTCAATATAGATTGAAATTTATAACTGAAATTACAGTCTTAAATAATGTTAAGCTAAAATTTAAAAAAGTTCTAATCTTATTTAATGAAAAACTGCAAAATATAGAGTCTTTTCTCTAGGTTTGTGTTTAACTTTAAAGTGCGCCCAAACCATAATAATTGACGATATTTTATTGTAAAATTATATCAATTAAGATTTTTAGACCTAAATTTATTACATTTCTTAAATACAAAATACAAATAACTTAAATTATACATAGAAAACATTAAAATGTGCATTTATATTCCACATTGAAAAACAACATTGAAACTAGATTGAAATACAATATTGTTTCAATAAAACTCAACAACGCTGATAATAAGACATATAGTACGTTTAGTTGACTCTGGCGGGTCCTCCCGTGGCGCGACCATAAAAAGGGGCTGATTCGGTGTAATACATACGTCGTATCCTAGTCTCTCTTTAACACCACACGCTGAAAGAGATGAATGATTTTGGACATTATTATCTAAGATATTGACTTCACTCAAAAAACAAAATGAAGTTAAATAACCCACACAGGTCACAAGAGAGCCTTATAAATATTATATTCACCTCTTCTTTTGAGTTTTCCAAATAAAAAGCAAATGTTCTTTCAGATATTGCCAAATGTTTTTCATAATTAGAAAATTTTGTTTTTCAAGTCAGTAATTTTTTACATAATAAACATTGATAATGTTTCGTTATTGTTGCTATATCACGATTGGCAATATTGAATTCTGTGCAACAAATTTTGCAAAAGTATTGCCATCCTGGTTGGCTCGAATGAGGAATGGAAATTCATTCTTCAAATAATTTCTAAAGTGTTTTTTCGTCTTTTGTTGTTTGACATTGTAAATACGATCTATAAATTAAAATGGATTTTTTTTTATTTTGTAACATTTCTGTATTTGGTACCGTTACTTATTAAATACTTAATTAGCACATGCGAGGTAAGCATTCATCGATCGTTCGATCGATCACACCACGCAAATATGTAAAATCAGCATTTATTACTTAGTTGTAATGATTAATTGTAACAATGATTTTAATTAGTCTTGTTTTAATATTCGAACTGTAAACTCTTCCTGATTAAATAAAGAGTTTTTAAATTTAATTATTCTTCGCAAAACTTATTTCACTCCACGTGGACTGAATTTATGGCGCTTTAATTTACGGTTAACATTTTTAAATGAAGGGTACAATAATATTTACTGGTTAATACGGTTAAGTTCTTTTCATGCACCTGCGTTTCGGATATTACAAATACATTTTATTTAAAATTTTAATTGTTGTTTATATTTATTTCTTTATTTAAATATAGTTTAAGATATAATACCGCACGCTTAATGTACTTACAAGTGCCAAACTCAAAAAAATCCATGTTGAGATTAACCACCTTACAGTAGCATATTTTTGTAATAAGTGTGCGGAAATTACATATTTTTTAAGCAAGTAAGAATTACCGCAGGTCTCGAATTGAAAATGGCCATTATTATTAAAAAAATATTTTTTGCACGCAGTACAAACAATATCTTTCTAGAATTGTCAAACTAAGCTCAATATTAAACAAATATTTAATCCATTTTTTTTCGCGTGAAAAATAAATTTCGCACTCTACTATAAAACGTATATCGTGCACGCAGAACCTTTTCAAATTTGTATAATTAGTTTAATACTTCGGGTGCCTAAGACTGCCGATTTCGCCCGCAAACTGCGAATTTACGATTATTTGCGTCTTGCTTGATGCGAAACAGTACCGATTGAACAGTATAGGCCTTCTAAACAAAATACTGTACTGCCGAAAGCATTACTTTTTGTCAATTTAAATTTACAGTAAAGAACATATTACACAACAGTAAATTCGTTTTCCATTCCTCCGTTCTTGTTTACATACGTAAAAAAGTAAAATGGTAAAGTAAAAAATGCTTAGGCAGGTAAAATAAGGAATGCAACCTTTAATTTAAAGTTACCAAATTAGTTGCATACGTGGTTGCATATTTCTAACTTGACAATTGTATGGGTTGAAACTATTATCAATGATATATGATTGATTGTCATAAACGTAATAGCTTATGTTCAGAAAATTAACTAAGTTTTAACTATATTTTACGTTTTGCGAAGTTTTAATTTTGACGTTTCTAAAAATTGTATGTCTAGTGACGATCGCGATATTGATCATATTGATTATGATACCAACTTGTAAATAATAAAGTTACCTCTCATCGTCAGTAATATTTATTTGTCATTTGCGTCATTAAGTGCAAAACGTTTAATTTTTCTTAAATATTTTGTTGATATGATAAATATTTGGCAGGCAAGTGCTATTTTACAGTTGCCTCGTATATATGCACGCCTACTCGGCACCTGTAAAACCGTCCTTACCTGCCTTATAAAGTAAATAACTATTAATACAATAAGTAGGGAAATAAATTAGTCAACCAGCGTTGCTTACTTATACAAACGCATTACCGTGCACAAATTCCAAACTTATAATCAGTGCCGGCTCAAGGTGGAAGTAAAAGATGCGTCGCATCGGGGCGCTTCTATAGAGGGGCGCCAAAGAAAGAGATAAACCACCGTTTTTTATATATTGTTTTATGGATTTTGAAATTACCTTTACTCTTTACAACGATTATTGTTGAATGTATACAGGCGTCCTGTCTACATTATTCTGTTTTTACTATCATAACTTAGTCGTGTAAATGCGACTCAACATTGATTTCTGTTGATTTAGCAGAAATGAATTACAATACCGTTTCAAACGCTTTGATCCTGACGCATACTTTCAACTATCTCAATTTTACCACCCCCCTTCAAAAAACAAATTTTCTTTGTATCATTTTTAACATTAACAAGTCAATAAATTGTAAAAATTCCGTTGCATTCACTTGATGAACAATGTAGATTATTTGATTAAATAATTTAAAAAATAATTAATAAGCAAAACACTTGGTTTAGTTAAAAAAAATCTAATATCGTCAGGATACTGAAACAATTATATGCAAAACTTGCTTAAATACTATTGTACCAGGTAAATTGATTATGGGTTTTTGTACATTTCAACTTATTCTAAGGTGCATTATATAAAATATTGCATATTGCACCAAAAGATGATCGGCTAGACCTCTTAGAAACATGAGATAAAGAAAGAGGTAAACAGTAATAAAATGCTTATGAATGAGCGAATAATTATAGGTAACGCGTATGTATTACAGTCCTTCATATAATGCCCCTTAGAATAAGTTGAAATGTAAACAAACACATAATCCATTTACCTGGTACAATCATATTTATGCAAGTTTTGTATATAATTGTTTCAGTATTCTGACGATGACCAAAAGGTTGAAATATCCATATGGATAATAAAATTTTGTGAAATAGTAAACCAAGTGTTTTTTTTAATAATTTTTTAAATTATTTAAACAAATAATTAACAAGTCACTCATCAACAGACAACAACCCTACAAGTATATTAAATAAACATTCGCTTAAATTTTCGATAAGTCAAATCATTTAATATTTAATTTTTTAATAGTTACCATGTTTCCCCAAAAACGAAAGAAATTTGAGAGCGAAAATAAAAAGCAAAAACGTAAAAAAGAAGCTGAAAGAGAATCAATGAGAGGTGGATTAGATACATTTATAATTAAATATAAGAAAGAAAATACAGAGTCCAATTTTGAATCGCAATCTTTAACTTCGGTAGCTATTGATAATATTGATAATACAGCAACATCGAGTTCCGAACCGCAGACTTCTACTACAGTGTCCATTGTTGACAATACAACCGTTCCGAGTTCAATAATGGATTATTCTGAAGCGCATTCGTCAGAGACATCAGAATCTGAATCAGAATCGTAATTTCTGATCATCAAATAAATTTTGAAGTAAACGATCTCGCTAGTTGGCCTGTAATTATTACCGATAAAATTCGAAAATTAATTGTTGAAACAGATATAATTCAAGTTCGAAACAAAAAATTTTCAAGTAAAAAAGCATTTTACAATCGAACTGTGATTAATAATGACGTTGTACCAAGAATATGGCTCGCCTATTCAGAGAGTGTTAATTGTGTTTTTAATATATATTGCTAACTGTTTTCAAAAGCAAAAAGTCACCAAATAATTACCGACGGTTATTGCAAGTATCGAAATTAGATATTGTTATGGTAAATCATGTAGCGAAAATTAAAAATAAAGAGTTGCAATCAGACCATTATTTGGGCAAAAATATTTAAGACCAAATTATAAATATAATTTCCAAACATATCATTCGCTATATTCTAGAAATGATAAATAACGCCAAATATTTTTCTGTTATATTAGATTACACCCCAGATATCAGCCATATAGAACAATTATCGTTAGTTGTTAGATTCGTGCATAAAAACGAAGTATTTCAGAAATTTTGAAATTTCTTATAATTTATGCATATATAATACGCCGACAACTTATCGGTTTTTGTAGACATTTCTAATATCAAGTAGTTTATATAATACATGTATAACATAATATAAGAAATAAACGAAAGATAATATGATACCTCTGAGATGAACTGTGGAGAGGATGTTTATTAATTAAGATAATCTCCAGGAAATGCATTTTGTGTTTAAATATCAAATAGTATCAGTTGAGAAGGAACTGTTAATGAGAGTGAATTCATTTTTGTGACTACGCAGAAATAACGTTTTTATATACCTAATAACTGCATATAATTGTGGTAAGTGTTTTATTTTATGCAGTTCATTTTTAAAAACATTTTTCAAATAAAAATATTAGTTTGGAATAGATAAATACCTAATTTTAAATATGCATTTTTAAACCTAGAGTTACTTCAAGCCTTAACTTACATATTTAATAATTAGTACTTAAGGTATCTCATATATAAATATTTTTGGCCATAGCAAAAATGGGTAGCGCACCCAAAAAGAAAATGGTTCGGCAATATTCAGAAGAATATTTAAAGTTTGGATTTATATCCGCTGTACATGACGAACGGTACCTTTTTGTCTTCTATGCCAACAATGTCTTAGTAATGAATCTATGAAACTAGATCGCCTTGAGACGCATTTGAAGGCGAAACATAGTGTTCATGTTAAATCAGATTTCATTTTTTTCAAACTTTAAAGAAAAACCTTGAGAAAAGACCTTGATTAAAATCATTATTTACTGCTTGTACCGTAACTACAAATCGTACTCTTGAGACGCAGAAACCGGCTGGATATTACACAACGTGGAGACTTGAGACAAAAGCTGACCAAATTGGAAAGAAATATAAAATTACTTTGCAGCCAACATTAAGTAGGAAATTTTCAAAGAATTTGATGGGGCATCGCAAACAAAGGTTGGGAAACACTGATTTAAATATAAAAATTCTACGCAATTATGGGTATTACAATGGCGCAAATATGCGGGGGAAAATCAATGGAGTTCAGAAACATATATTAAATATGAATCCCAGAGGTTTTTTCGTTCCTTGCTCAGCACATAGACTCAATTTAGTAATTTGCGATGCAGCAAAGGTAAATGTAGAAACTGTTAACTTTTTCACTACTGATCAGCAGATTTATAATTTTTTTAGTTCATCGGTTAAACGTTGGAATGTTTTATTAAAACATACCAATATAACACTTAAAGATTTATCTGATACTGGATGGGAGTCTAAAGTTAAGGCACTGAAACCCTTACGGTTTAGTATTAAAAAGATTTTTGATGCACTTACTGATATATTCGAAAGCAATAATTTTGATAATAATCTGAGATGCGAAGCCCAATCGTTAGCTATTAAAATTAAAGATTTTGAATTTATTTGCTCTACAATAATTTGGTACGATATACTATCGCGAATAAACGTCGTTAGTAAAATGCTCCAAAATCCAGGTAAACATTTAAATGACGCAAGAAAAGCACTTGATAATTTAATAATTTATCATCAAGACTACCGATTCGAAGAACATTTTAAAAATATTTTAATAACAGCAAAAAGTTTAGCTGAATTATTAGACATTTCTCACGAATTCAAAGAAAAATCCATTCGACGACGGAAAAAAAGAATGTTCGATTGCGAAACAAGAGATGAGACGCCGAATGATAGTGAAATCAAATTCAAAATTTCATTATTTTTTCTAATTTTAAATACAGTAATTAATTTCATAACAGAAAGATTTAATTTATTATCCCAACATGCGGAAAAATTTAATTTCTTATCAAATTTTAATATTATTTGTAGTACAGATGACGACACTATAAAAAAATATTGCAATGATTTGCAAATTTCCTTAAGCGGCGAAGAAGAAATTGATATTTCTGTAGTAGAATTGTATGATGAAATTAAAATTTTTAGAGAAACAAATTCTTTAAATATTCTCCAATTTATTTTTGATAATAATTTAGATTCTGCATTTCCAAACTTGACTATTGCTATAAAAATTTTACTTACACTTACACTAATCTCTTGCTTGTAGTTTTTCAAAATAAAAGTTAATAAAAAGTTATTTGGGATCAACTATATCTCAAAAAAGATTTGTAGGTTTATCACTAATTGCAATTGAAAGCGACAATATTGATACAAGCCAAATTCTTCAAGAATTTGTGTCAATAAAAGCAAGAAAAATTGCATTTTAATATTGGAAATAAGTGCAATAATTCTTAAGTCCATTGTATACTATAAAGATAGATATTTATTTTATTTTGTCATTTATAATGTTAATCATGTTGTATATGTTTGTAAAATCAATAAAAAATGCATAAAACGTAATTAAAATTATAAAACTACTTTTTGCTAATTTAAAGGGCGCCAAAATCCTAGAGCCGGCACTGCTTATAGTCGTCCCATCGATCTAATGTGGCTGCAGGGGCTCTCTTACAGGTAGCAGTATACTATCACACATTGTCGTAAAATAACCTTGCGATAACACTTTTGCCACAAATTTGCATAAAAATAGTACAGGATTTAAATGAAATTAGTCAGTAAATCTATTTGGGAACATGCAAATAATAATTATAAATTAATATAGATAAATCATAGAAGTATATTATATGCTGCAATATATGAAATTAACAAAATATTCTTAAGATAATTCTTTGTGAAACAACTTAAGACTTTTAAATTTTATAAGAAAAATAATAGCTTTATTATGTATAAGTGATTTTAATTTATTTATGTCATTTTTATTTACTAAATATCGTATAAGTGTTTTTTTATTCATCAATTTGAATTTTATATAGAAATTAGTTTTCTATGTTATTTTAAATATGTACTCTGATTGGTAATTTATTCTTGGAACTTCTATCTAAATTGAAAAGAAGCAGTTAAATTTGAGCATTCGCTTTTTCTTTACCTCTATAACAAATCTAGGAGTTGCATTAAATACGCCGTTACATTGGCATAAATGCGGTATTTGTTTCGCATGTGTTCCGTAAAATTAAATATATGAGAATAAATGTTAACTTATATGAAAGTTAAGTTTATTGTTTGACAAACTAGTTTTTTTTTAAATTATTCATTTTAATTTTATATTTCATTATTTAAACACTGATTTATTTTATTTATTAATTATTTTGATTATATTTACTAATTATTGCAATTTGTATTTCGTAAGGCAAGCGTAATAAATTATATTAATTATGAATTGCAAGTCAAAACTGAACTATATGAAGTGTTATATTAAAGTGAGTAATAATTAAGATGTTACCCTATTGATAACATCGCTAAGTAAAAACAAAACTATTATACTCCTTAAAGTCTATGAGAACTTAAAGAAATGTGAATTTAAGAAAAATATTGAAATTGGAGAAAAGCACGATTGCACGAATTGCAAATGTGGCAGGCGCCGATGAGTGAGCCGCATAATACGTCGTTACTATGTTATGACATGCCCAAATGCCACTCACCCATGCATTATCTACATTTCATTATTTATAAAGTGCAACCACTGCCATTTATTTCAGTATATAATCTTGTCACCTTTATATTTTATATAATAATTCTTGTGTTTTTATAATCAATATATTTTTTTTACAATTTACTCTTGGGAAATAAATATACATGTTATAGTAACGACGCATTAGGCGGCTTACACGTCGGCGCCTGCCACCAATTTCTCTATTTTCAATAGATTCTAATTTCTTTACGTACCCACAGATTTTTAGTAATATGATAATTTTGTTTTTTACTAGTAATGTTATAAATAGGGGTAATATTTTAATTATAAGACACTTTATTGTCAGACTTCATTATAATCGTTCAGTTAAACTTATAATTACTAATTAATACAAATATTGCGCTGGGTTTACGCAATATCAATTGTAATATTGGGTGTACAAATTAATTCTCCGAATCTTCAAATAATGGCTTTTGCTGCTATCAATATTTCATACTGATAACTGATTTTGGGGTATACTTAAGGTCATATATCTTGCAATAAAATGCTGTTTAGATCACATTGAGTTTTATACAAAAACCGTGATTTTGAGTCTCTTAAAGATGGAAGAATTTGTGCTAACCAAGCAGCATTTGCGGGAAGTTATACTTTTTGTTTTAATGCAAAGAAAAGTGTAGCTGAAACGTATCGAGAACTCGTTAAATTGTATGGTGACGATGTCACAAATCAAAGCACATGCTATTAATGGTTTCGGAGTTTCAAAAATGGTGATTTGGTTGTTTCGACGAATGCAAGACGATTTAGCAGGTCACCGATTCGCTTCTTTCGCCGA
>JARJDW010020584.1:0-21023 GCA_030264715.1 Adinopsis sp. GC000173
AATAAAATTAATACGAAATCGATATTGCACATACAAAATATATTATAGTCGATGGTGTAGATGGCGAGTTTGCTAAATTAAACATTGATTTTTTTCTCTTCTTCTTCTCCTTCTTTTGCTTCTGTTTCACATATATACACATACACATGCATGCACACGTGGCAAATTGTTCTTCTTCATTGGATGGAGAGAGGGGCTATCTGTTCGGCTGCAGCCGATCGCTTTTTATGTTTCATAATCAATCTCAAGCGTGCAACGTGAAATTAATAAATTGAAAATCGTTTTTCTATCGACGTTTCGTTCAGTTCAAGCGATTTACTACAAATAGACATTAATTTTCGTCTAGCTTTAACAAACTTAAAAAATTGTTCTCTACAGAATGTTACAAAAATGGAATTAACTTTTACAATTGCAGTCATGTAGCATATTGCAATAAACACTTGTTAATCCGGCTTTTGTCACCAAAATTGTCAACCAATATGAAATTATTTAAAATCAAAGTTACTAACATCGATTTTCTATCATTGGCGCGCTTTTAATCAATTTTTAAACATTTTTAAAGTGCAAAAATGTAGCTTGGTTTTTCCTAATCCGGCACACTCGATAATACAACAAACATTGCCGGATATGAGCCTATAGTCTATTTAGCATTTGATGAAACCAAATGTAAATTTTAATATCCTTTTTTTTTCACATCACAAAAATGTTATTTAAGCGCTCAGCAAGTTTTTAATAAATGCGATTTATTACCACCCCTTGTAACAAGATAAACAGAGATTTTCCACTATTTGCAACTCGTAGAGCTGGCAAAAAAAACTAACTAGATGGCAGAAAGAGGGTGTGAGGTGGGTAGGTGGTGGTACGTCATTATAGATTCGCTGGCAAAATGAAGGTAAATAGAAAATGTAATTAATGTCTGTTAGCATTGGCGATTCGCGCTCCTATATTTGGAATTTATAAAAAATACTCGCGCGCGCGCTAGAGTTTAAATTACATCATACCGCTTTACGAGAATATTGATTTCTATTATTAAATTCCCTTTTAATTGAATTTATTGCGATAAAAGGCAATCAGCGTTTGTTTATTTTTTTAAATTTGCTAAACGATATGTTTGACGTAAATATAATTACTTATTGACTTTGTTTATTTTTGTCATACGTGGTAAATAGTGTTCACTTTACGACCAAATTCCGTCGTTAAACGAATTTATTGGTAGCCTAGCTTTTAATTTAGAAATACATATTGTTTCATTTTAATTATGTAGCCAATCCTAAAATAATTGATGGAAAACATTGGTCGTAAGTGCGAACAAACGTTGTCGCAAAGCGGAGAAGTTCTGATATGAAATGAACGTGGAATAAATTTTTAGCAATTAACATATCTTATTTAAAAAGACCGTAAGACGTTAAATATCAAATAAATTTGTCTATTTACGAGCAAGTATCGTCGTTAAGCGAATTGATTGATGCACAAGAGACGTAAAACACAGGATTTCATTACGTAGTGCTTTTCTGCAACATAAGCATCATTGTAAAATTGTAAGCGAGCGAATAAGTCGTAAAGTCAACCAACAGACAAAGCAGAATTAATAAGGCGAAATTTTGTAATAAATATAAAAAATACACTTACCAATTAACCAACTAAAATAGTTTTTGTGATTTAATCGACGACGCGCCGCCGCTAGGCGAATAAAAAATGCCTCATGCATAAACTTAGTATGCGGCGAGGACTATATTATAATCTCCGTCGTTGGAAGATGATGAACTTGTCCAATTTAGCGTCGTCCGGAGAAACTTTATAACTAATGGCGATTAATTTTTTTTGCTCCATGCAAGTAACTTTTTCAATTGCCGGAAAGTGCCACGTAGTAATTACAATAATGCATGCACATGCTAAAATGTTGCAGCGCTCATTATGTAAACATATAGTGGTGGAGGCGTTAAATCGATAGCGATAGATATTCGGTGGCTGTAAATTGTTCCAAATCGCAAAATTGTGCGATATATTTAACGTAGCGTGAAATAAATTTAGTAGAATTATTCAGTTACTCCATCTGTTAGAATTGTGAGAAATTAAATTTGTATAAAAATCGGTAAATAAGCATCATTTTCATGTATTTTTCTAACAATATTTTTCTTTTTTGTTCTAGGTGAGTACAGAGCATCAACTTTTTTATTACTCCTAAATGAAATCATAAATCAATTGGTAAGCAGTAATCAGTATTATAGGCAAATGCGGGCAATTATTGTGAAAGATGGTAAAATATTGAAAAAAAAGAGCGAAAACAAACAAAAATCCTGAGAAAGCTGGAAACTTTTCAGGCTGCCCTCGTATATAGGGAGCATGGGGTCAAAATACAATTGTGATCTATCTGTATACTACCTTTCACACTTGTAATCATATTGAGTAAGGTTGATGAAGCAGACGAAGACGAAAATACAATGTCGTATGTGACTATTTACTACCCGATATAACAAAAATTCCAAATGTTTTATTTTTTGATGGCCAATTATATATACTGCACCGTATGACATGCCGTGACAAATTTTAATTGTCATACTGACATTTATTAATTATATTGCATTGTGAATGGTGATATTGATTGAAGGGCGGATCAGTGAGCATTTACAACACACAAAAAATACCTTAGTCGATAATTAGTTGATGAAATTTGAACAAGTACTCAAAATGTCGTTTGGCAGGTAATAAGAGTAGGTACTCGTAATAATGTATAATTCCCATCGACAGCTCATTATTTCCCCGACACAATTAAAATAAAATAATTTATTCCGGCGCGCTCGGTTCATTTGCATCACACAAAAATGATTTGCGTGTAATTAAATTATATGTGGACGCATATTGCATCATTTTGTGCGCTAATTGACTAATTCCAAGTCGCAATTAAATCATTGATTGACGAAAATTTGTATAAGCGCATTAAAAATTTACATAAATTGTAATATTTTTTGGTAAAGTTGTCTCAGTCAGTCATTGAGAAATGAATGTGCGCCGTTGGGAAATGTGGAAACTTTTCAGACAACCCTTGTATATATAGCAATGTTGTGTGTTGTGTAACCTTATAGACGCTGTAGTAACGTTGACCTTCTTATCGACGCGTAGCGCCATCTCTATTTACTTCCTCCAAATATTGCGTACTTCTAGTTGTGCAATTGACAAATTCAACTTGCTTTCAAATGCAAAAACTGTACAGCTAGAGGTAGATTAAATTACCCCCTGCGAAATGAATCACACAATACATACACTTTATGTGTGCATAATATTCAGTAGCATATTACACAAAACAAATGCCTACCTACTACCTAATTGAATTTAGTATGTAAATGCGTTTTTAAATGATTGGTACACGACTGAAACTAAATATTAAAATCAAATTATAGACGAATGCATTCGAATGCAATTTTTATATCGAATTTTAAATTTTTGCTCGAGACATATTTCATAATTGCATTTTACAGCAGCAGACAGCGTTGTACCTACCTACCACTACTACTGTCTTGACGATTAAATTAGCCGAAATAAATGCGCGCTTAAATTCACTTAAGAAGAAAAATTGACGACGACGAAATGGGAGGAAATAACATGTTACGTAGGCAATATCCGGCACGAACATCAACTGTTTTACTGTATATAACATGTATTTCTTTATAGTGCGTCGAACTTCCATTTAACTCTTTTACCAGGGGTATGATAATCTAATCTAACTGAAAAATCATCTTGAAAATTGATTTTGTTTGTTTGTTCGCGTGAGTAGCGCTTTAAAAGATGATAGAATACAATAAAACTATATTAGGAATTTAAGTTATTGGAAATCAATATATGTGACAATTAAGTTTCAATACTCGAAGATGCGACAATTTTTCTGAGTAGCCGTTAAAATTCAATAAGTGCACCAACAAGATGTTAAATCGATGTGTCGCCGTATAGCAAGTAAAAGTATTTGCACGCAATTCATGTATATTGGCATCTAAACAATGTTGTAAGTTGCAAGTCCTTTCATTTAATTGATATTTATGCATTTTCCATAATTTTTTTATTGGAAATCGATAAGTGACAATTAAATTTTAACATTCCGAGATGCGACAACTTTTCGCATGATCGCAAATCGATGTGTAGTAGTATTTACGTATTTTCAACGCAATTTATGTGTTAAAAACCCGAAATATTTCTATTTTTCATAATTTTTAAGATTCCACAATTTTTCGTTAAAATTTTCACTAAATGATACGGCAAAGATCGTTTAAATCGATGTGTAGCACAGAAAAAGTATTTACAATTTACACGCAATTCATGTGAGAAAAAAATTACAATATTTTCCATAATTATCTACTTGGAAAAATTGAATTCTAACACTCCAAGATGTGCGACAATTTTTCGCACAAACATTCAATAAATGCAACAGAGCCAAATCTCTCAAATCGATGTGTCGCAGAGTAAAAATATTTACACGCAATTCATAGGTCTAGAAAAAAAATGCACAATTTACATACTTTCCATAATTTTCCATAGCTGAAAATCGATAAGTTGCAATTAAATTCCAAGATGCAAAAAATTCAACAAATACAACCAAGCAACATCTTTCAAATAATCAATAATTGACAATTAAATTCCGATACTCCAAAATGCAACAATTTTCACGATAAAATTCAATAAATTCAATCTTTTAAATATTTACACGCAATTCATGTGAGAAAAACGAACAATTTACGTATTTTTCATAATTTTTTTAGTCTGCAAATCGATAAATGACAATTTTTTGCGCAAAAAATTCAATAAATACAACCGAGTAACATCGTTCAACTAATCAATAATAGACAATTGAATTCCGATACTCCAAAATGCAACAATTTTCACGATAAAATTCAATAAATTCAACAACAAAATCTTCCATGTGAGGAGGAAAAAACGAACAATTTACGTATTTTTCATAAATTTTTAGTGTGCAAATCGATAAATGACAATTTTACGCGCAAAAAATTCAATAAATACAAGCGAACAACATCTTTCAAATCGATGTGTCGCAACGTAAACGTATTTACGTCTTTTGCAAAAAAAAACATGCACAAATACACATATATGGAATAATTGCATTGAATTGTACATATACATATACGAGTTGCATTGCATCTCGCTCACCCAATCCATCCATCCATCCACCCTCTCTCATATAGACGGCGCGTCGCGACGCATCCACACATGCGCTGGCCCCGACGCAACATGCAAGCACCGACACGCCGCCGGCTACATCCACGCTCGTCGACGTCGGGTGCCGGCTGAACGACGTGGCGCGTCGTTTTGTGCGCACGTACGCCGGCTCGGTCGCGCTTACTCATCCATCCAACACGAAACGAATATCGTATTTTAGTCGACGTCTACACCTTATAATATATACGCGATTACTGAAAACAACGCGCTGCTTGCTTCTCGTCGACGAATTTGTTTGTGCGTGTATTGTATCATATTGGATTACTATTATTATTATTACTATTAAATTTTCTAAGTAAGTGTTTAAATATTTTTTTGCAAACACACTGTATATATGTGTACGCCTAATGATAGTTAATGTTAATGTATTGATGTATGTGTGGTTGTCTACTTGAATAAATAATGAGAGTGGAGGCTCTGTTCTTTGTTGGTTGGCTGGCTGGTATGGTGTCGTATCGTATCTACACTCAGGGAAATTAAAACGGCGCTGTTTTTAGATTGTAGATTGCTTTCAATTACACAATACATCGTGTGTGTATTATGCATATTTCATTAAACCTTATACATAGATAGGATAATGTAAAAATCTATGCTCAACTTAAACAACAACAAAGTTTTTTGATTGATTTTTCTTTGTTTGAAGAAGAAATTTCCAAAATAATCAATTTGGCATATAAATTTTCAATTAATATTAATGAAACTCGATACAAATTTTGAAGGAAAAAATAGACAAAAATTTCAAGGCAATGAAAATTCAATATTTAAGAACGAAATTATTGCATTGCAATGTCAGTTTGATTTGATTTAATAAACTAGGTTTAAAATTAACTGTTGAAAATAAACTGAGTTTAAATGTTGTATTAAAAATGTAAAAGTTAATAATTAATTCATACTCTAATTATCTGTATTGAAACTTTATAAATTTTGGCATAATTCACTTTTAAATGCATTGCCAGTGTCAGTTTGATTGATTTACAACAATATTTCATTTAACGGTATACATAGATAGGATAATGTAAAAATCTATGCTCAACTTAAACAGCAACAACAAAGTTGTTTTTTGATTGATTTTTCTTTGTTTGCAGAAGAAATTTCCAAAATAATTAATTTGGTATATAAATGTTCATAAATATTATTCGGAAAAGTAATTTTTAAAAATTTTAAATTAACATTAATGAAACTCGATACAAATTTTGAAGGAAAATGCTGAAAAAATCTAAGAAAAATCAATTCAAAACGAAATTATTGCATCACAGTTCAATTTAATTTGATTTAATAAATTAAGTTTAAAATTAACTGTTGAAAATAAACTGAGTTTAAATGTTGTATAAAATTTCTATTTAATTGAAAGTTAATGATTAATTCATACTCTAATTATCTGTATTGAAACTTTATAAATTTTGGCATAATTCACTTTTAAATGCATTGCCAGTGTCAGTTTGATTGATTTACGAAAAAAAGGCAGCAACAAAACAAATATTATGTGAAAATCCCATCAATGCACGAATTGTGTTACATAAATACAATTAAATAAAAATGTTTACTATTTTAACGAATTTTAATGGATTGCAAAATTTATTATGATAGTTTAATTGAATTCAAGTTAAATATTTTTTTTTAATTCAAATTCTCGTTTCCAATTACATGCAATGAAATAAAATTATTTATTATTACATGTTTAATTGAATTTAGATTTTACAAGAGATAAAAAAGTATTTCAAGTTAAACTTTTTCTTTTTTTTTTAATTCAAATTCCCGCTTCTTATTTAAGTTTATTTCGAACACAACTTTCCTGCGAAATGTTCGCAAATAATTCCTTTCTTACTCTCTCCCTGTTTAACTTTTAACTCGAAAACTTTTAGCACACAAAATTTTTTAATGACTAAATTACTAAATAATTTTTAATAAATTTATCGCAATAATTGAATTATAACGCAACAATATACTCTTCTCAATTGTTCGCTCATTGGGCACGTTTCCGTAAATTTCTTAATCTTGTGCGTTCTATGATGTTTGCGTTCGAGCGTGCACGAAAGCGTAATCCCAATTTCTAGGGCGGTTTCCTTCCTTCGTCGTTCGCTAACTAAATAAAAACGCAAAAGATCGTTCGATTTAGATTATTTTATTATGTATACATGTGTGTGAAGGTAAAGGTTATATTATACAATTTGGTCATGCGATCATTGCGAAATAATCGATGGAGCACGTGCTTTTGTTGGGTGGTCGGAGTGACATGTCGTAAAACCGAATTTATTATAAATTTATTTAAAAAATCACTAAAATGAATTAAATTCATTATTAAACCAAGTTTAAAATTAACGATTGAAATAAACTTGAGTTTAATTGATGGTAAATTTTAAGTTTTTACACATTTGGGTCTAAATACAACAATTTTTTAAAATTTCTTTAAATTGTGGTTAAATTACATTTAATTGAAATTGAATACTAGTAATTTTTGTGAATTTTGGTATAATTATTAAATTGTGCTAAGCCTTTAGAACTCGTGTTAACGTAAAATCGAGCTTAGTTTTAACTAAATGTCAGCTTAACGTAATTTTAATCATAAACCATAAAATACAAGTAAAATCATAAATTTAATTGAAAATTCATATGCTTTTAAAACTATCCACCATTTTTTTATTGTTTCTATGTGGATAATGAAAAACGAACGTTAATGTTCATTGCGCTGTTTGATGTTGATACCCCATCGTCGGTTTTGATTTTAATAATTCACGATGCAACAGACTATAGAGACAGAGTGTGCCATAGCCGATTATTTTTTCTTCCGATTCTAACGTAGCGTTGTTGTTCAATTATTCATACAGCGATTGGATGTTGTTTTTGTTGTTTTGCTGCTTTCTTTGTGCATGTAAACACGGTGTAGATACGATTTAAGCAACAAAAATGGGCTAGTTTCATTGATGCATTGTTGATTAGCGCCCCTTAAATTAAATATTAATGCGACGACGCGTTTCCTCGAAATTCGTGCGACCGCCATGCTGGGGGAGCGCGATAATAAATTAATTAATGGAAATAAATAAATGCAGACGACAGCCGGTTTCGGTCGCGCATCTAAGCCGACGACGCTAATTTAAGAAAACAAAAAGAAAACTAACACAAATTTTGTTAAAGTAAACATTCTATTGATACGCCATCGCACAATTATCCCTTAATAATGTATTATATTGTTGACTAACTAAATATTAAAGTGACACATTTCCATTAAACCAACGGCGAAGAGGAGGGTAGGCAGCCGCAAATAAATTAATTATTGAGATAAATACTCTATTTTAAGTAAATAATGGCCACTTGAATGGCTGAAGTGTATTTATACTATAGTATGTATAGATTTTTTTTGTAATTAAAACAATATTGCATGGGTTTATTGGTCGTGGACTAATGACACATTAACATTATTTTTATTTGCGTAGTATTTATTTTGCTCTTCGCAAACAAAAACACTTTGCATTTTTACTAATTGGGACGCTTAGTTATCCGACTCGCAAAGAAATTTACAGAAACGATAATTTATTAATATTTTATTAAACAATAATTTGCTAGCTTACTAATCCGGCACATTTTCAATTAGCCAATCAGTACAAATAACAAAGTATTTTTGCGATTTTTATGAAAATGTTTTTCATATCTGATTCTGGCGATATGTTAAAGAAACTTTTTTATGGCCTGTCACAAAATGAGCGATTTATAGATGTATTAATAAACTTGGCGTTTTGGGTAAATATTTTGCATAATATCGATGCCCTTGGAAAAACCTGACAACATTTTGAGGCGGTTACAGAAAAGTCTATTAGATTTTATGAATTTTTATAATAATAAGTAGTTTGAACTCACTAATCCGGCAGCATCACCTTAATAGTCCGATAAACATGATGTTTGTTATATATTTTTGATTTTTTTCTATCTGATTGTAGCGATATGTTAAAAAAAGTTTTGTCGTATATCACAAATAACAAACGATTTGTAGATTTATTAATAAACTTTGCGTTTTGGGTGAATGTTTTGCATAATATCGATACCCTGGGGAAAACCTGGCAACATTTTGAGAAGGTTACAGAAAAACCTATTAGATTTTATGAATTTTTATAATAATAATATTTTACACTCACTAATCCGGTAGCATCACCCTTAATAGTCCGACAAACATGATGCTGATTTTTTTCCTATCTGATTGTAGCGATATGTTAAAAAAAGTTTTGTCGTTTCTTACAAATAAGAAACGATTTGTAGATTTATTAATAAACTTTGCGTTTTTCCTCCTCCGATCATCGTTTTGCGTCAGTGTTTTACATAATATTGATGTTCCCTTCTATACGAAAACTTGGCAAAATTTTGAGCAGCTTTAGTAGTAAAACTATGATCTTTTATGTGTTTCCTTTTAAAGTTTCTTTCGTCGCTGGGAGAGTGGAAAAAATGGGCAATCCTTAAAGAAGCTTGCAATTTTCCTCCTTCAAATCTCTTGTTGGCCTTTCAAAAATCCTTAAAATGTTAAAAGCTTGTTATATTTAGGATAAAGATGAAATATTTGATGTGCGTATATGTCACTGCAACCGATTCCTCCTCCCGTATTTAGAGATATCGTCGCGCAAGCAGACAACTCACTTCGCATTACTTGCTTGCGCTAAATGCACCATCGCACACATGAAATGCATAAAATCTTCGCTTTGAATTGCTTGCCCGCTCTACGCCATTCTATTTGCATTAGTAAAAGATTCAATTGTTATTTAAACGAGTCGACGCGCTCGTGCTTTTTGCTTGCGATGATAGTCTCTCACTTGAGAAGCAATGCGAATGGGGGCGTATAAAACATGTTAATTTTTCCATCCCGCAACGCCAAAGTTCATCAACATCATTCCAAAAGCACAAAAAGAAAAATCAATAAGCTGGCCCGTCGTTTTAATTAATCTAATTAATCTCCGCTTTGCATCAACAACATCGCATACACAGACACGTGCACTCCAAAAAAGAAACATGGAAAAACTAAACAACAAACAAAATTGGTTTAAGTTGCATAATTACACATCATCGACGTGCTGTGAAATTAATTAGGTAGCTCGTAACGTTCGTTCATCGATTGTTGTTGTTAATTTTTGGATGGCAAAAGCGCGGAATTATCGCTCCAATTTGCATAAGAATGGCGCACAACTTCTGATGATTGGGTTAATTAATATTTCCTGCGTTAGCTCGATATGCAATGGGTTTTTTTGTATTTGGGCGGACAGGCGAATGTTGGAAGAATATAACGCACCACCACCGCCCTCTCGAAAAATTGAATTAAGCTATGCAAATGTATGTATAAAATAACGCGGCCTCCGGAAAGCCGAAGAAGAAGAAGAAGGAAGGTGAGTGGATTGTGTGGAAAAATTAAAAATTCGAAAGTGTATTTGATGCCATTTTTTATCGTAAGAGTTCCATGCAGAATAATGGTGGCACGAGGCAATGGCAGTATTCCCAATGATATCAAAATTTGGGTGCCTCCAATGATCTCTAATTTTTATTTCTTAACTAATTCTTTTAGTATCTTCTAAAAACTTAAAATTTTTGTAGGAATTTTCGTTGCGTTGAATATTTGCATCGATTTGCTTTCATCTTTGGCACTTTCCATCATTGGAACCTCATCCCTAGAGTCCCAAAAATGGAGAAGAACTAAGTTTTTCTTATTGGTATCTACGAGATACTAAAAAACGAAGCAATTACCATGTTACTTGTTTTTCGCTGTTGGTATGTTTCAAGGTTTTCCTTCCACTTGCAACGCAAGTAATTAACTTTTTAATCTTGTCGGATAAATGAGTACTCGGATCAAAGGTAAAACGAAAATATGATTAAGTAAGGGGATAAAGGAGATCTTTTCGTGTTGCAAGCCTTTTCACACACAAAAACCCACTCGAAAAGTAATTACGTTTATTCATTAATTTTTTATTGCTAATACATTTTCTCATGCGACATGGAAGAGGAAATTAACAACAACAAATTTATAAAAATGATAAACAATTATATTCAAAAATAAAAGGAAGAACTTGAATTTTATATAAGGGATGATTACACTGGCAGGCAAAACAGTATTTTCTCCAAATGTAACAAACTAAACACGTTTACTCCAAAGTTCCTGGTCGCTCACTTACTGCACTACATGTACTCTTCCTCGTTCACTTCAACAGCTGATCGTGCTCTCAAACATGTTGCAAAGTTCACTTTCTAATAGTGCAAAAAAGATGAATTTATTATGTAGTGCCAAAAACATCATCATACGGCATAAAAAAGGAAAATACTACATGTACTCCTCCTCGTTCACTTTCAATAGCTGATCGAGCTCAGACATAAACCGGTGCCATTTGCAAAATTATTCTGAAATTTTAATGTATTAAGACACAGACATGTTGCAAAGCTTACTTTCTAATAGTGCAAAAAAGATGAATTTATTATCTAGTGCCAAAAACATCATACGGCATAAAAAAAGGAAATTTAACAAAATAAGAAAAACGCAGCAATAATAATTATAATAATAAAAATCAATTATAAAGAACTTCAATTTTATACAAGAGATGATTACAATTTTCATCAATTTGTTTTTTTCGATTTTTCTGAGTTTTTTTTGTTTTCGGTAATTATATCGCACTAACACTGGCAAGTTAAGTATAGACCACCAGACAAAAAAAATGTTTTCTCCAAATATATAATAATATAACATAATAAACTAAACACGTTTTTGCACCAAACGTCCTCTTACATATATATACATATATATACTACATGTACTCCTCCTCGTTCACTTTCAACAGCTGATCGAGCTCGGACATAAACCGGTGCCATTTGTGTCGCGACATGTCAAACTTTCGCAACAGCTTCGTGATGTTTCCATACGTATCGTTTCGTTTTCCCCCCGAACCGCCGCGCCCACCTGCCGCCTCCTGCAATCGCATATCCTTCCAGCGGCGCGTCGACTCCTTCCGCATCACCACAATCACGTCCAGGTCGCGAATAAATCGCCGGCAACGGTCTCGCGCCTTTTCAAACTCTCGCAGCACGTTGAGTATCGACGGCGCGCCCACGTCCCACTCTACATTATGATATGGATGGATTGACAACTCGCTGTACATATGATATTTTTTGGGGGATGGGGGGGTGGTGATGGTCGTGTGTTTGTTTTTCGCCAAGAATGTATAAGACACGGCGCGGCATCATCCCAAAAAAAGAATTTTTTAGCAGCGTCGTCTTTGTTCGCCTACGAGTAGTAATAATAATAATAATATGGAAAAGCGTAACGAAAAACAATACGATTTTTGTTTGTTTTGTTGGTTAAAAAAAAGGCTGCCATCTGTTGTTCAAATTGTGTAGCGACGACGACGCCCTGCTCTATACATTCCTGATTTATTATATTTAGTTGGTATAGCATGTGGTATATGCAAGGCGATAAAGTGGAAATGTTTTTTGTGCTACAAGAAAGTTACTTCATCGTCAAAAGACAAAATTTCTATTTGTTGTGTTGGTATAACTTAATTTACTGTATTAAGGGCAAAAGTATTAAGTAGCAAAGTGCACTTTCTAATAGTCCAAAAAAAAAGATTAATTTATTAGCTAGTGTGAAAAACATCAATTTTGCGCACTCTATACTAAAAAGTCACGTTTTACTTTATATAGGAAGCAAATCACAATTTATTCCAAAAAAAAATTAGTAAAATACAAAATAGAGCACAAGACAAATAAACAAACGAATCTCAACTAATTGAAGATTTGATCTTTTTCATCGGATACTTACGTTCATCTGGAAAAATCAAAAATCTGCAATTATGAAACGAAAAACAAACACGATTTTTTTGGAAAACTTGAAAATGACATTATAGACGTAGGGGGGACGGGGGGTGGTTTAGTTGGCGGTCGGGCGAATAAGTGCGGCGCCCCAGCGGCCTCCCTGCGACATGGTGTTAGATGGTAAGAAGTCATTTTCGTCATCGATCGACGATGGATTCGTAGCCTACCTTTACTCCGCATCCACTTAGACGAATCGTTCGAGACGGCACCGACACCACCACCTCCACTTGGCGCACTCTGCTGTCGCAGGCCATGACAATGTGGCCGTCGTTGTTGTGTTGTGCCGGCAGCACCGCGTCCCCCCATCATCACATCCACATTCGGTTCAGCGTCTTGATGGAGCGGCGCGTACGTTGCCTTCAACAGCGAGACGATTTCCTTCTTATTCAGCTTCTTCTCGCGCTTGGGGGCTGGTAGTATTATGTACGGCATTAGGTGCGTTTCCGTTTGGGTGTCGAGCGAACGCACAGTGACACGCTCCAGCTGTACGGCGGCATCAACTTGCCCGACCGGCGTCATCGTACATTGAATACCAACATCGTCAGCGATATAATCGTCCAAGCTGCGCGTGATACCGCCGCGACTTATTATGTTATTAAAGCGCCGCTTGCGTATATTGTCATGCACCGCATCCAAACATCGCATCGTCGATGATGTTATCACTTCCGCATTCATTTTCGGCGGCACCTTTTGCTGCTGCTTCACCTCCCTCGGCTGATCACTGTCCGTTGTATTCACCGTCGTCAATTGTGTCTGATCCAAGTCCTCCAAATTGAGATATTCGTTGTGATATTTAACGTCGATCTCAGGCGCTGTCCGCAGTGCGCCGCCTTCTTTTTGCTGCTGCTGTTGTTGTGCAGTTGCAGCCGCCGCCGCAGCCGCTTTGAGCGTCGAGAGCGTCTTGAGGCCGCGTATCATCCTCGTCGTCTGTTGATGGTGTTGTTGACGCATCGTCAATTGTTGCTGTTGTTGCGGTGTCGGCGGTGTCAGCGGCGGCGTTGTTGCCTTGTTGTCCAAGATGGGCGTAGAGGCCGCCGGGCGACGAGTGACGCCGTCGGCGTTGTTGATGGTGCTGTGATGCGGCGTCGTGTCCGTCTGTATGTTCGACAGCTCGTCGAGCGTCGCATGGCTGTTGAAGAGCGCATTATGATCATGATTGTTGTGAGGAGGATGATGATTGTTGATTGGGAGAGGGGAGGGAGGAGAAGGAAGAGGATGATTGTTATTGATGGTGTTGTTATTGGTGGTGGCTTTTTTAACAATAATGTTCCGTACCGTATCGCTGTCGGCGAGATTGTGTTTGTACAGCCAAAAGACGGCGCGCTCTTCGTCAGTGAGCATTTGCAGCGGCGGCAGATTGCCGCGATTGCAATGGACCAATTCGTAATCGCTCACGTTGCACAGCGAGTCCTGATTGAATATGTACTCGGACGCGGACGCTTGACAGTCGTCGGAGTAGTCGCGACGCGGCTGCCGAAACACGCCCTTCGACCCGTCCATATATGCTGGATGTCGTTCTGTCTCTTTTCTTCTTGTTACTCTTCTTATTCCTTGTTCTGTTCTTGTTGTGCGGTTCACTTCACTGATAATTTTGACTATTTCATGTAATGATTTAAAGAAACACTTAAATTACGTTTATTAGTGTGACATTTTTACTACTAGAATTATTTCGCGCGGTTACTATGTAATTTCAAACACATTCCGACTATTTGACATCCATGTCCATTAATCAAACAATATATACAGGGATGATTATAAATCATCAAGTTTTGCATCAATATCATTTCAGAAAGCAACGAATGCATTTCAGAATAATTAAATGAAATTTCAGATTTTGGGTATTCGGAAATTCGTTTAACCAATCCTAAATTCAGTTGACATTTTCTGAAATTATATGGAAATATTCTAAAATTTTTAGTGCCCAGCTTACTTTTCAACTATCTTCACAAATTTCTAAACATTCTGTTTTGGGATAGACGTTTTTACAATGTTCTTCTTTGTTTTTCGGAATTTTCTAACAAAACTTTTAAAGATTTCAACAATATGATGATCTTAAATCTCCATAATAAGAACTTAATGGAAAATGCCAAAGGTTAAAGAATATTTGGACGAAAATTGTAATTTTTGGGACAACTCTATTTCAAAATACATCAATGTAATTTTGAGAAAGCCATAAATCCGTTTTAGAATAATCAAATGGATTTCAGATGTGAGGTATTCTGAAAATGGTCTGACTAATCCGAAATACAGTTGTCGCTTTCTGAAATTAAATTGTCGCATTCTGAAATACAACTGGGAAAGGTGTAGTAATTTTTAATGTCCAACTTACTTGTTTCTATCTTAAATATTCAATTTTTGGAATGATTTTTTGTAGTTTTCTCCTTGGATTTTTGGAACTATCCATCAAAACTTAAAGATTTTCATCAAAATTGTTTGAAAAAAATGAAAAGAACACAGTTCTTGGATGATCTTGAATATCGATAAAAGAATCTTATTGGAAAATGCCAAAGATCAAAGAAAAATTAGATTAAAATTTTGGGATGTATTTTTCTTTGCTAAGGAACGTTTTTGCTATTATTTCCTTGATTTTCCATCAAAGCTTTTAAAGTTTTTCATCAAAATCTTTCGAAAAAACGAGAAGAGCAGAAATGAAGATCAAAAATGATAAATTTCCATTAAAACATTGATGGAAAATCGCAAAAAATTTTACGCCAAGAAAAATCTATTTATAAAGGAATTAATTATTTCAATATATGGAATTAATTGTGAATTGAAATACAATCACTAATAATAAATTAATTACTCATTCGTTCAATGCAAACACACAACGTTTAGAGCGTTTTTTTTTTCAAACTTGTGCAATATAATTACACATTGCGCATTGAACGCTAAAATACTCGTGTAAATAGTGCAGGCGCAAACAAATATTTAATGCGAAATGCAGGTTTTAATTAAATCCAACGGAAAAATTACAAATACACGACTGCTGCATCGAATTGTAATCAATCTAATTCGCCAATATGCAATATTATCCCCCTTCCAGACTGTGAATGTGTTTTATACGGTGCCGATAATAACGTGATTGCGGTAAGCTGTGGAGATTATCACAATATTATATAGCATGCGGAGATTAATCTAACCATAATATAATAATAATTTCTCTGTAGGTACATGATTTCGTATATTGTTGTCAGGTCCTTGCAATAATATTATCATCAGTCAGGGTTTTTTGTAACATTTTAAAGCGGACACTTTAATGAAATTTGATAGTTTTCGCAACGTAATCAAACGGTTTAAAGGGAATTTATATTTTAAGCGTTTTAATTGAATCGTACTAACTTACAATTAGTTGGGAAAACTTTTACGCCATTTACTAAAATTTTATGAACGTGTATTAATGGAAAAATAATTAATGGCTACCAAAAGTGATTTAAAAACTGTTTGAATCGTAAAAACGATGATTAATTAATTTCTCTTCTAGAGTCAATCATTTTCTTATTCAAAAATTAACATTTTGATCGAGAGAAGGTAAAATTTAACGACGATTTAATGCACTGACTGACGAATAGGTAGATTGACAACCTCAGTAAGAGAATGGCGATTAGTTAGGATAATAATTTCTTAAATTCAATGTCTTTTATACCAATTTATTAATTGATAAAGTTAAAGAAATGTTTTTGTTATTGATATTTCGAACATTTTCGTAATATGTACATCATTTGTTTACACAAAATTTTGATTGATTTATCGCAATTTAAACACAGCAAGCGAAACGTTTTCAATTCGAATGACGAATAATAAATTTCGCTTAGTTTAATGAAATTTTTGAGCTGGCCATCGTTGGTTGTTCTTGAACGCCAGCCAAAACGAATAATAAAAAAATTCGCGCCGCGTTATAACACACCCGCAAAAAGAAAACAAACTTTATCGCTACTAACCTCATTTCTCCACCAAAAACTGAAAAAAAATCACTATGCCAAGCAGCATCTAAATTGCATTTTGCCCAAACGAACCAAATCGTCGATGAATCGAATTATTATCCCCATATGCATCGATAATCGAATTCACTATGTATCATATATACGTCATCGTCGCCGCTAAGACGACGATGATGACGTAAATTTGATTTAATGCCAAGCAGCGTACCATTGATTTTACGCGTTTTCAAGTTTACCACTAGAGAGGACTAAAATTAGCCGGAACCGCGCTTGGAATTTCTAATTCACATATGCATTTTTCTATATGAGAAAATAATTTTTTATTTGTAGGATAGTTTGCTCGTTACGCTCGTACGATATGTACACGATCGTGCAACGATTCGTTAGCGGTGTGGTGCATGTGAAAAGGGCCGATTTAGCAAATAATAATAATAATCATTGTGAGTTTCGAAGAGTATTCTTTACATTTGTGTTTTGATAGTGAAGTTATTGTTAAATGTTGTTGAATATTATTATTTTGTTCTTAAATATGCAGTCAATAGTATTAAGTCTAATGAAGATACATATTTGCTATAAATTTAGTTGTAGGTTGTTGAAAACTTAATGTTATAACAAATAAAACGGGGCGTAGTGATTGGAATTGATTTTATTTTTAGGCAGCCTTGTATACTTTGATGTTATATTATTACATAATCGCATTAATTAAATATTCGCAATTAAACAAGTAAATTAACAATAATTTAGATACATTTAATAAAACAACATTTATCTTAGAAGTAAATGTGCAATTTCTATATTAAACTCCTTTTCTTACATAATATTAGGAAAATATTTTCTTGTCATCTATTGCAATGGTATATCATTTACTGAAAAAAGGTTTGATCTTATTTTTAGGCAGCCTTGTATACTTTGATGTTATATTATTACATAATTAATATCAGTTCTAATCGCATTAAGGAAATATTCGCAATTTAACAAGTAAATTAACAATAATTTAGATACATTTACTAAAACAGCATTTTTCCTAAAAGTATTTTTATACATAATATTAGGAAAATATTTTGCTGCTATCTATTGCAATGGTGTATCATTAACTGACAAAAGGCTTGATCTTATTTTTAGGCAGCCTTGCTTACTTCGCTGCATAATCAAATAAATGTATATTTTAATTTCAATGGCAAACTATTTGAAATTTTGACAACCAGAGCAACAATAGCATTGACAAATTTCCAAGTTAGATCATTTTATCAATTAATAAATGCATAGAGTTTAATCTTGGTGTACTTTTACTACTATTAAATAAATGCAACCAAAAATTTCATACTAAAACATTTTTATTTGCTTATTTAATTAAAAAAGTAAGAAAGTTTTTAATTTTTAATGATGTACGCCGTCTATTGTATTATTAATACACATCTTATCTTTAGGCAACTTTGCATTCTTCAATTCAATATATTTTCATTTCGAATCTAATATACCTTTTATTTATACCGTAAAAAATCAATTCGCTACTCATATTTTACATACGCCAAACAAATTTTATATTTTCTAATTTATAGCGCGTACCCACTTTATTTCCAACAACATTTATTAGCCCATGCACACTGGAATTGTTTCAGTAATACACATTACGTACATGCACATGGCAAATATAATTACATATTATACTTATACACCGTTTTATTTTCGTCGCTGATTCATAATTATTTTTACACCAATGTCGCTAATTTTACGTCGTTTGTACTAAATATATATGTGTGTGTGTAGTGTACATATTGTTATAATCCGCTCATATATTAAAACGTAAACATTTGCATTTACCGCACACATACATGCACACATACACGATGGCGGAAGCTTTGCATCTAGTTATGTTTGGTTCGGTAGTCATTTAGGGTGACAGTTATATGATGATTAGTGGCGTAAAATGCATGAATGTGAGTTTTTGGCCACGTTTTGGGGTATTAATATTAATAGAGCGATTGTTCGGCTTGCTGCTACAGGCAAATGTGTGAAATTTGACATTTTCAACAGTTGATAGGAAGCATTCTATCTAGCAAATACATACATACATGTTTAATTCAATGATTGCAGCACAAATACAAGCAATACGAATTTTATTTGGCAATTTTATATGTTGCATAATGGGGTATTTTATTTTATGGTATGCACGTTTCTTAAACATTCCATTTTCGATGGATTTTACTTTTATTTCGATTTTTTTTCAATTTTTCATTAATATTTAGTTTTTTTTGTTTCAAACTTTATTACTATTGATCAAAATTATATTTTATGGAGATAATAAATAAGTGAATATATTAAATTATCCTATGTGTACCTGTGAATGAAATGCAAGTCAGTCAAAACAAGTGACACTCATAATATGTGACCACATCGGATCACATTTTCTTTGCATGAATTTAACAAAAATGCAATTTCAATCAAAATGCAGTCATCCCAGCTTAAAAGTGAAAGCAATAAATTATGCAAATGAGAAAATTGAATACACTAAAATATCGAAACACAGGTAAAATTGAATCTTTCAGTTTCAGTCTGGATACAAATCTATAATTCTAGATTTTAAAATTTTCTGAATTGTGTAATGGATTGTGCATATAAAAAGCGCCCTTTAGTAGTTTAAAGTACATAATATAGTTTAGCGATTCTTTTTTACGCGAATTCAATATCTTTTGTATATCGTTTCCAGCGCGTAACAAAGAAGCGAACCTTGGAACGAATATAACACTCAACGAGGTCTTTGTTAAACTTTGTTTCATATATGATAGAATAGTAAATCGAAGAAACTGTATCTCTAGTTATGAAATTATTGCCTGCCGCATACGTTTCACTCTACGTATATTGTCTTATTCAGTAATATCACAGTTGTGTATCGTATATTAATATGGAATTTAACAAAATGTTAAGACCAGCACTGCTATGATACAATATAATATTGATTATTTGTAGAATTTTGCATTATATGGGTTAATGGAATAGTAAAATTACAATATTGATAGATAGTGTAACCTTAAATATCCGCCCCGCCCGACGCACTAAAATGTTGTATGAGAAAGGTGATGTCTAGTTGAGAGAGAAATGAAAACGAAAAAGTATAATAATAAGCTGGGAAGAGAAAAAGCAAAGCAAAAGCACATTGTAGCGATACATAATCAAATTATGCACCAGGTCATACTACAAATCCGGATAACATATAGTGCGACTAATCCGATAAATAGAGGTGACGATTATGAAAGTGTCGCGGTTAAGTGAGGTTCCATCAATTTAATTATGAAAAAATAAAATATAACATAATTCAGTAGTTTAAACAACTTTAAAGCCTATAACAATTTCATTGCGTTGAAGAAGTAACAATTCTTGAAAAATTTGTAGTAATACCATCGTTTATATGGTACACTAGAATAAATAGCCATCCAGCAAGATAAACGCTTTTATTATACCTACTATACCATTGAACGAATTGCATTGGCTCATTAAATATTAAACGATACACTTTATAAGTGAGAAAGTATAGTTGCCTATGTTATATGATCCATTAGAATTGAAAACAATTGATAAATGTTTCATTTGTTAATTGGTTTATATTGCATGCACATTACTCGCCTATAGACAAATATTTGCATAATTTCGATCTATGCAATAAATGGCTGATATAAACGAGTAATAACATTACGATTTATAATAAACTTATAGCATTTAAAAATTGAATTTGCGTGTATTTTGCTATTGAAGTTATTTAATTCTAACTATATACTATAATAGAATATTTAGCATTTTTCATTGATGTTTTAGTAGAGAATTAAACATGAAAATGTCTATATAATAAGAACATTACGATTTTTAATAAACTTATAGCATTAAAAAGTTTTTAATAAATATTTACAGCGAACGAATGAGTGTGAGTAAAGGCGAAAAGTTGAATTTGTGTGTATATTTTGTTATTATTGAACTTATTTAATATTTTCGATAGATTTAATAAAGCGTTTAGTCTGAGTTTTCAATTTGCTACACAACTTT
>JARJDW010020587.1:0-16202 GCA_030264715.1 Adinopsis sp. GC000173
AGCACTACTAACCGCAGGAGGCTTATTTCGCTTGTAAAATGTTATTACCCATCTAATAATCAAACGCATTGAAAAAAATATTCTGGTGATCCCACAAATTTGGGTTTTTTCGCGTGCTCTTGTAATTTTATTGTTATTTTTGTTAAATAAATTCTTATTATTATTGAAAACAAATAATTCGTCTACAGCTGCTCGGATTCATGTATACCCGAGTGTATATTGTCGGCCAAAACTGCACAGAATGGGAAATTGGCCCAGTGAATAATAGAAAAGATCAAATGCAAATAAATTATTCACAAGTTTGACCTCCACAGCGTTTTTTTTATTCTCTTATAGCCCTCTGAAGCTGCTTTTTAACAAAGCGACAACGTGTCGTTCACTATTTGAAGTTGGGTACGTCTATCATTGCGCCGTTTATCATTTTGGTATTCATCAAATAATTTTGATTCGATAAATTGCTGAGCGCAAAAAAATATTTTTAACATTTCTACTATTGTGCGATTAGAGGTACTATCGAACTGAAATTTTATCGATATCTGCCGTTTACCTGAATTTTGACAGTTTACACTGATTAGAAAGTATGCAAATGTTTTATTTATTTATGGCATGGGTTAGTTTCAGGTAGCTAAAATTTGACCATTTGGAATTATTTCGGAATTTTTTGCCTTCGATAGTACATTTATTTACTCATTCTATCCTTGTCCTCTACCAAAATGTAAACCTAAATACCCATTATAATGCGTTTATAATGATGTGACATTTCACGTGCAGAACAAAAATCTCAAAAATCATTTATTCACCCTAATAGTGCAAATATATTTTATGTAAACCCAGATAGCACTATCTATCAAAATGCAATTTATTAGCAAGTGTGAAACGTGGCTAATTATATATTCTGTTAGAAAAATAGTATATAACTTTAAAAAACTAAAATACCTATGCCTTTTTCATAATTACTAATTGAATTTGCTTACCTTTTCTGTAACGGATGGACGAATTTTGGCAACAGCTTTGGTGAAATGATCAGTCCTTACAAAGATCGGCTTAGTGATATCGCCCTGTACCATAACCTCACGTAGCGCCTGTACGCCGGCTTCTCTTACCAACGCCGCCAGATCCGCTCCCGTGTACCCCTCGCATTCATCCGATTTGCCAATCGTTTCCAGATCAACATCGGGCGCTAGTAGTGGCACTTGTCCATTCTACAAATCACACATCATTCATTAACTGCTGAATCACACACTAAATTAATTAACTAACCTTTGTAATAGTTCGCAGTATATCAATGCGATCCGTTGGTGATGGCAATCCAACGTATACTATCTTATCTAAACGCCCTGGCCGCAACACGGCCGGATCAATTATATCCGGTCGATTGCTCGCTGCCAGTATGTATACGTTTCGCCTACTTTGCATACCATCCATTTCGGTGAGCATTTGATTTACTACACGCATTGTTGCGCCACCCTGCAAAAAAGAAGAAAATCAACGTTAAACTAAGTATGTATATATCCAATGAAATGAAATGAACCGAAGTTCGAGTGTTGTTTTATTGTCAACTTTCCACTCACCATCAGTGAAATAGAAACATGTGGAGTTGAAGAAAAGGCCACGACGTATTAAATCTTCGGCATCAATTAGAAATTAGAGTAAAATATGTCACACAGCACATCTCGTTATGACTTAACCCAACTTTTAATTAATTCTGACGATTTGATAAGTTGGGTCCGTTTTTTCGATTCCACATGATTTTACTTTACTGATAGATAATAAGTGGAAAGGTGACAATAAAACATGACACGAAACGTTTGGTTCTAATTTAAATTGTGGTTCATTTTATCTCCCAACGCAAAAAGACATTTCAATCTAATTCCAATCTCGATGGCACGAAAAGTCGAGCAGTTTCAAGCGAACCTGACAGTCAGGCCCTGTGGGTGTGCAAAGTGCACTGATGCGATGAGCAACACTGGCGAAGTTGATCGATTTGCAAATGTATCGTATCGTCAGGTTTTACGACAGGTTTTACAATGACAAAAATGCGATACACTTTAAAAAATCTCGGCTTCATTTACTAAGTTTACTCTCAACTAAGCTGTATATCGATAGATAAATGAATAAATTGTCTTACCTCGCGCGAATCCGATCGTTTCGGGCAGAGTGCGTCCAATTCATCGAAGAATATAACACATGGCGCCGAATTTCGTGCCCGCTCGAAACATAACCGTACAGCTCGTTCACTTTCACCTACATACTGCAATAAAAGTCCGAATTAAGCAACATAAAAAACCTGCATATTTATAATGTACTATATACCATATTTAATAATTCTGGTCCTTTAACTGATATAAAATTGATTCCAGCCTCGTTGGCGATGGCTTTCGCCAGTAACGTTTTACCGCAACCAGGTGGGCCACACAATAGCACACCAGTTGGCGTTGTTAGGCCAAGCGCGTTGAATTGCTGTTCGTGTCGAACCGGTGCCTAAAAAACACGCACAATAATAAATTACATAGATCAACAGAATAAAAAGTGAGTCTGTTATTTAATTAATAGTTTTTGACTGTTTGCATCAGAAAGTATCGAAAAACTTCAGCCTACTTGATTCTTTGTAACAAAATTAGATAATTTCTTCAAAATGTTAAATGTTGTTCTTATAATTCCTAAAACTTATCTGCTATTAAACTTTCATTTGTCAAGTATAAGGAATTGGAATCAGATATGGAGAACCCAGACTCAAAATTTGTATTGATTACTATTATGAATAAATAAAATATGTTTGCGTACCAATATCGCCATTTGCAACTCTTCGCGAATATCGCGCAACGAACCGACATCGTTCCATGTGACATCCGGCACCGTGGCGAATCCTTCGCGCTTCGCCGACGGCTGCACGCACTTGAGCGCTTTCGCAAAGTCCTCGCTGGTGACGTATAGACTAGACAGTTGCTCGCTCGTCAGCGGCGACACCTCGTGCAGCCAATCGACCAGCTCCTCCAACGGCGTGCGTATTTTGCGCTGTTCAATTGGTAGTGCGCTAGGACTGTCGGTGCTATTAACGACATTCGATTGCGCATCGTCCGCCTTCTTGCCATCGTCCTCGATAACCACCACCGCACCATCGGACGCAGCCGGTGTGTCGATCTTGTTGTTGGTCGTGGTGGTATTCGGCTGCGTGGTCGCCGGCTCATCAGCATCGACGATGATTTCGGCATCGCTGCTGTTGCTTTTAGTGGGGACTTCGTTCGGCTGGTCGGCAATGTTATTCGGCGGATGCGCGTCGTTGTTGGATTGTTGTGGGGTGGAGGATGGTTGTTGCTGCTGTTGTTGGTCGTTTATCGCTTGCTGTAACTTGGATTTCTCCTTCATCTCATTGAAAACTCTGTAAATTATTTAAAATCGACATTATAATTTGACGTAAAACATTTTTGTTTTGTATGAAATAATTAAGTTTTCATTGCCTCCCCGTTCTGCGCTTTATTGGGTAAGAATTCCTTCGTGGAACAATAGTTTAAAAGTAATTAAATTACAATTTTGTTTCCACCGTAAGTGTAAGTGGAGGAGAAATCCCAAAAACTTCTCTTGCTAAGCATGCATCCAGGAGTAGGCTCGCGGGCTTTAGCCTCCCAAAACTCGTGTAACGATACAGGACATACATGGGTGGCCTGATAAGACAACTTTCTAGGGCTTTTTATTGTTTTTCACTGCTATTTAAAGTTTTTTGCAAATTATTTAGTGTATTTTGAACGCATTTCTCAATAAATCACCTTGAAAATAAGCTTAAAAATAAATGACTTGAAATTTTGATATATATATAAATTAGGAATAAAAAGATCTATCCACTATTGCAATTTTAGCATCATCATATAAAATATAAACAAATCATGTTTGTTTTCGGCCAATCAACAAAATGTATCAAATAAATTATCGAAGAAAGCTGGAAAATGGTAAGCAACAAACAAAATTTGTTTGTTTGAATGACGACACTCAGCCAATCAAAATCTACTAAATCAAATAATGATCAAAATGAGCTGTGTTCAACTTACCGGTTCACCGCCGACATGGCCGCTTCGCGTGTCAACGACACCAAATCGGCACCGACATATCCCGGCGTATATTTGGCGAGGCTCTCAAAGTCGAAATTATCTTCCAGTTTCATGTGCCCAGTAAGTACCTTAAGTATGTCTAAGCGCGCCCGGCAATCCGGTATGCCGAGGCATATCTCACGATCGAAACGGCCGGCGCGTCGAAGCGCCGGATCGAGCGAGTCTGGCCGATTTGTAGCACCAATCACGACGATCTGGTCGCCGTTCTCATTCTTATTCAAATCTGTAACACATGATCATCAATAATATTGGGTATATTTCATTATTTTGCTTAGCTTAGCAACATAATAATGTCAATTTTAAAACACAAATCAAGTTAGCGTCAAATTTTCGATTTTCAAGCTCGGCTAATTTGATCCAATGCAGGGATTTTCAACATTTTACATTTTAAGAAATTCCTGAAGATCATAATCTACTTGAAGGCGAACTCTATTATTATAGCAGCTTAAAATAATTATCACAACCTTTTGTTTTGAGTAATGTGCAGTTGAAGCACCATAACTTTGTATTAATCAAATTAAAAAATAAAACATTTGAATTATCAGCTAAATGAATACATGTCTAATTGGTCAGATATTATACGATGTTATTAAATAGAAAAGAGAATCTCAAAGAGTGCCAGTTTAATTATGTAATTGAAATGGTTCACCAGGTAATTACAGGATATATAACCTCTTATTAAGTGCCAGTTTCACAATGAAGAAATGCAAAAGTTGGATACGAAAAGTACAAAAATTAGGAGATAAAACTCTAAATCGTTTAAGTTTCCTAAGAAGAATTTTTTTTAATAAATGGTAATCAATAAAATTGTAATAGGTAGTATCTGTTGAAATTCTCTTATTCTCTATTATTCTATTTCTGTTTCTCAAAGCAAAAAAAATAACGCTAATTTACGGGTAAACCGTTATTTTAATATCTTTTACCGGTAAATGAAAAACTCCGTAAATTTACAATCCCTAAAAGCCAAATATACGTGATATTTTATTTTTTAACAATATTAAAATGTAAATTTAACAAATCGTGTTACCGTCAACATTTCGTTTTCAAGCTCAGCTAAATTGATTCAATGAATAGCATACCATTTTAATTGTCAGTCATTTGCTAGCTTGGCAACATTGTAATGAATATTAAAAATAGTAAAAAAATGATAATTACCATCCAGGCATGTTAGTAATTGAGCAACAATGCGTCGCTCCATGTCCTTCTGTGCAAATTGTCGATTCGGTGTAATCGCATCGATTTCGTCTATGAAGAGAATGCAAGGTGAAGTAATCACTGCTCGCTCGAATAATTCGCGTATTCGTTCCTCGCTCTCACCGCTAACGCCTGCTACCAGTTCCGGAGCGGATACTTTAATAAGCGGCACCTCCAGCTCCTATAATATTATAAAATTATTAATTGAAACAATGTAATTGAATTGATTGTCATCGTAAACTTACACCGGCGATTGCATTGGCGAGCAGCGTCTTACCACAACCGGGCGGTCCGTGTAACAAAAATCCACGCGGCGGAGTAATACCAATCTGCCGATACACCTCCGGATGCTTAACGTGTACTAATAACTGACACACATCCATCAATACCCGATCCATACCACCAACATCACGGAACGTCACTTTCGACTCTTGTACAACAGCAACGCGCTTCTTTTTCGAGAGCATCGGCTTCGGTGCGTAGTGGCTGCTGCTCTCCGCCTTACGTTTCTTCCCCTTGTTGTTGCTGCTGCTATCGTTTAGCGCCGGTATCAGCGATGGCAGATCGTTCCCGGCCGGCGGCATATTAGCGCCGGATTGCGTCGTTGTGGAGACGGTGGCAGCGCCCTTTGGTTGCGGCAGCATTCCGACCATAAAGTGCGGTCGAACGAGAAGTGACGACGAAGACGGCTCGTTGTTACGCTGCTGTTGTTGCTGCATAGACGGTTGGGAATCGCCACCCACATCGATCGAATCATCGCTGCTGATATCGATCAGCTCATTGTCGCCGATCGGTTTCGGCATATTACGATGGTACATATGCATTATTTCGTTATTCAATGAATTGTTGCCCTACAAATACCCACAATCAACTAATAAGTAAATCAGACGATTAGGCTATAGTTACAAAATGAGCATTATTATCATCGCCGCCACTCTCATCGGACAGATCTTCCGATGACGTTTCATGGCTGCAGGCGTCGTACGACTGCATCACCATACCATACGCCTTCTTCACCAGCGACCGGAACGCGCTCCGCTTTCGCTTGCCGTAATCCTTAGGATACTTGCGTTGCAGTTCCTCCGCCATCACACCGATATCAACAAATTGATTTGATTCAATGTACTGAAATTGCAATAAAACGCATAACTCGAATGACGAATCGATGTCCATCCTTTGTGATTGATTACCTTTTGTATACGTGTTATGATCCACGGATCAGACAAGTAATGACTTTTGCTGCTCATCCTGCCGGAATTCGATGCCCGTTCGTGAGGCAGATGTTGCTTTCTCGCTTCGATGCCAATCACTTCCAAATCCTTGCTCGGATGGATCTTGCCCATTATCTGTCGTATGCGATCGAAGCGTGCACCTTTTTACATCGAGCGTGTTGATGTAAAAAAGCTAGACCGTTTCGGTTTAATTGCATACAATTATCGCGGATTTTATAACCTTACTTTTAAGCAAGCACAACATTTGACGCCTGCGCGCTGCCAACCGAAATAACAAACACGAAAATCCTTTGGTCGTAATAAATAATTGCGAATGCAATCAATTTAAAATAAATTTTTCAACAAACGATTAATGCAAATACTAGAATATTTCTTTTTTTGCAATCGTGCAGAAAATATGCTTACTATTTATTTGTGTAGGTTTGTGTACGCATTGCCAACTTAAACTTGCAATAAAATAAAAATCACTGTTTTATTACTGCGGATAATTTTACAATAAATTGAATGAAGACAAATTTAACACTAATAAAACCATCAAATACAAATCAATTTCGCATTTATTGTGAGTGCAAACCATCACAAGAATTGTGTCTCACTAGCAGTCGTTATAAAATGTTATTACCCTTATTATGTAAAAAAATACAATCTAAATTGATTATTCTTAGATAATACGGTTGCGTTGCCTTCCATCACATGCAATTAACTCGAATTGTACGTGTTCTGTTTCCGAGCATAGGCGCCCAAGCAGGCCAAAATCCCAATCGTGCTGATTACCAATCCCAAAATCAGCGCCACCGTATCGCCAAAATCAAACATACCTTCCACAATTCCAAAAAAATAAAATCTACAATCACAATATGTTTCAGATTAGTAAAGTAGCGTAAATAGCGCACTTGTTGTGTCGCCATACATCAAAAGTAATTACAATTTACGCTGAAACTCGTTTATTAGTTGATTGTCGCAGGACGATTGTCAATCATCACCAGCGGCATGATAGCACTGTGCTAACGCACGTAGCAAAACAATGCACAACATTCCGAAACCGTTTGCAAGTTTTGATACGCGTACGATGTGTCGCCTAATCACTCGCGCGTCTTTTCGTTATCGTTTATTTTGCTCTGCGTGATTGTTAATTATTAGATATTTAAATTCGATTCAAAGTATGTTTTAAATAAAATATATGCGAATGGTTTGATCGAGTTAAAAAAAAATCTGTCAAAAAATCGTTACAATTTGAAATGTCATTGATGGATTAATTGTGTTTGGCAGGTAAATGGTGCGATTTGAACGACGCAAATGATGATTTAAACGCATAAATATCATTTTTAAAGCGGATTTAATGTGATGGATGTAAGTATTCATTGTTTTTTATGTGTAATTTAATAAAAATCGTTTCGTTTCGCGCCAATTTTCAAATTGAATTTGTGTCCGTCCCCCCACCACCGTTTTTTGATCGAGCCGAAGCGAGCTGTTGTGAAACAGCAATGGCTTCGCCATATTTCTTGTTCCCATGCAGTGAAAGTGTCATTGAAATGTAAAACGTGAAAACGGCGTATTTTCACCCCCAAAGCGCGAGTTTTTCATGCACTATTGGTAGATAAAACGCTCGGTGCGACCATGTCGAACAGTTGTGATACGCCTGGCGAGCAACAAGCGCCACAATCGAAGGGAATCGAGGGTGATAAGGTAATTGCGTCCGCGGATGCAGGATTCGCGCGTTCCCCCCAAACCGCCTAAAAATAGCAGCATGCGGCGTGTTGCGCGCCCAAACCAGCAACGCTCATTCGCATGATCTGCCCGCCGTCCAGCCAGCCCACGCTGCGGCGCAATAACCTTGAGACGAGAAAAAAAACGAGGGAAGCATCATCCCTTAAATTTTCGATGTGATTTTGTTGCAGTCGTTCGTGCGCAAGGTGAAGTCGCGCGTCTCCGGCCTGCTACCCACCACGTTCTCCAAGTGGTTTGGTCACGGGAACGACGATGAGGAGGAGGCGGCGTTCGATGCACAACGGCCGTCGAAGCGCGCCAAATACTACGACTATCCAGCGATGAATAACTGCACATTTCAGGAACCAACCTCAATCGCCGGCCCGTCCGGTGTTCTTCGGCACAAGAAGGTAGCAGCCCCAGTTAATGGAAATGTCGATGATCATCAAAACGACGATAAAGATTCGGATAGTGGTGAATCCACCAGCGGGTATTCATCGATGCCGCGTATCGGAAGCAAGGAGCAGGTAAGCGAGGTGCTGATCGAGAAGGCGGCCGATAAAGCAGCGACCAATCGCAGTCTATTCAACAACACATGTATGTATAATCTAACCTCAAAATCGCCAACACAACACCACACGATATTCTCTTTTTGTTTTAATATGCAGCAAGCATACAGGAGCGATCACTGTTCAGCGAATCACCATCGAACAATTCGCTCAGCTCACGACGTCCCTCATTCTCAACGTCAGCATTCGGTTCGCCAAACTTCATGGACCGTACGCTCACCACCAAGCGCATTGTCAATTCGCCGTTCTACAGCGGCCGAACAACGTACGGCGGCGCATCCGCATACAATCGTAGCACCACCACATCGCTTAAATTCCCCGAACTACAGCCGAGCTTCAACAATTTTATCGCACCGAAGGCGACGCGCAACGCTGCGTCGAGCAAGAATCTCACGCTGAGCAAGACGGCGAAACGGATTCTCGATACGCTCGAACAATACACGACGCCCGGCGATGACATTAAGAAGATTCCGAATCCATCAAAACGTGCGAATGGTGATGGTGGTAGTAGCGGTATGCTATCGAAGTACATTCGTGCCAGTCCCTATGCGCGCACAGCCTCCGCACGTGAACTCCACGTACCGACCATGTCCGATCTCCTTAAGATGAAGCTGAAGGAGCGACTACAGGATAGTACCGTATCGGTGCGCGAGCTAGCTACGAAATCAAAGTCGCCGCTGAACGTTGAGGAGTATAAGTTGCGTAGCGATGATACGACGAAACCAACATCAGCGAAGAGTACAAATAAGATGAAGGCGAAGATTGGTAGTGTGCGGGCGTCGCAGGCGGCGAAGCACATTGAATGCGAACGCGTCGAGCCGGTGAAGCTGCCGGATATTGCGCTGCCGATCTCGACCATGCCCAGCTTCGACTTTTCCATTCCAATACCGCAAAAGGCGGCGGTGACGATCGCACCACCGCCACCACAACCATCATCATTACTATTATCATCATCATCCACCGAAACGGACGCCGCCGCCGCCACCACCACTAACAACAACACCGTCAATAAACCGTCGTTGATGTTTGCCACGACGTGTACGAGTATCAGCAACAAGATTGAAAAGATCACGTCGACGACGATCGTTGCGCCAGCATCGTTGATTAGCAACAGCAGCAGCAGCCAGCAGACTGATAGAAAAGACTTTATACATGAATACAAATTCTCAACGCCTCTAGTTTTAGCCGAAAATTCTTCAAATAGCATCAAAGCAATCAATACATTCAAGTTTAGTGAACCAATTGATAAAAAACAAACTCATAGTTGTACAGTGAATAACAATAACAATAATAACAATAATCGTTGTAGTAGTGAGAAGAGCAGCAGTAAGTTGTCGCCGTTCAGCAAACCAAACGATCCAGGTAGGTTTTTCATATATCTACATGGATGACTGGCAGAAAAGTAATTTATTCAACAAAGTTTCTATTTCTTTCAAATATGAATGTTAGCTCTTTCAAAATAGTTTTCTTGAGAAGCTACACAGTGATGGAGACGTTGTTCCCATTTTTGGCAGTAGTGTTGGAAGTCTTCAAGCGGTATGGTCTTCAGCATGTCCGTTGCATTTTTGGATGATTTCTAAAGTACCGAAATGACGTTCTTTGAGGACTTTTTGCAGTTCAAAGAAAAGTTAAAAGTTACAGGGGTTGAGGTCAGGTGAATAGGGAGGCTGCAAACAAATGGATGCTCTATCATGTCATACTGCCCTCTCTGTGACAGACTTTTTTTAATCTCTTATGGTTCCCTAGTTGTCCAATTCACTTCACTTCAGCCTTTGCGATCTTTTCTTTTATGATAAACTGCAAAATGTCCTCAAAGTACGTCATTTCGGAACTTTAGAAAACTTCCAAAAGTGCAAGGGACATGCTGAAGACCATATCGGTTCACTTGTGGTTGCCCAGCCTTCCAATTCACATCACTTCAGCCTCCATGACCTTTTCCTTTATCATAAATTGCAAAATGTCCTCAAAGAAAGTCAGTTTAGAACTTTAAAAAACATTCAAAAGAGTCAAATTGACATATTGAAGACCATGCCAATTCTCTTGTGGTTCTCCAACCTTCCATGTCACATCACTTCAACCACCACGACCTTTTCCTTTACCATAAACTACAAAATGTCCGCAAAGAACGTCATTTCGGAACTTTAAACATCCAAAAGCGTGCAACGGACATTTTAAAGACCATACTGGTTGAAGACTTCCAGCGCTGATACCAAACAATGGGACCAACGTCTCCATCGGTGTGTAGCAGCTCAAGTGAACTATCATGAAGAAGATAACATTCTCATCAGTCTTATTACTTTTCTGCCAAACCACGTACCTTCAAAACGAATAAAAAACACATTGATTTTTTTTCATTCATTTATTTGTAGGCACATGGGAGTGTTCCGATTGTATGATACGCAACCTGCACGATAAAGTCAAGTGTATAGCATGCGAAGCACCGCGTAACAAGTTGCTTAAACCAACACTACCATCAGCAACACCATCCTCTTCCTCTACTACATCACCATTCGCAGCCAAACCAGCAGCAGCAGCAACAACGAACCTTTTCGATCAGTTCAAAATGCCGGCGGATAAGTGGGAGTGCAGTTGCTGTATGATACGCAACGATAACGCGGCGAGTAAATGCGTCGCCTGCGAAACGCCACGCGTTGCCGCCACCACAACAAAGACAGTTCCTCCAGTTCCAGCAGTAGTTGTGACCGCACCACCACCCGCTGCCAGTATGGGCGCATTCGGTGGTGGTGGATTTGGTACGCAATTTAAGATGTCGGCCGATATGTGGGAGTGCGAAGCGTGCCTGGTGCGCAACAGCAACGATCGCAGCAGTTGCGTCGCATGCACGACGCCGAAGCGAAAGGCGGCCGAGGCGGCGGCGAAGGCGGTAGCTGCTGCTGGTGCATCTACAACCACCACAGCAAGTACGACGACGGCGACGACGACGCCAAGCCTCTTCGGCGGCAAATTTTTGCCACCGCCGACGAGTTGGGAGTGCGACACGTGCCTGGTGCGCAACGAAGCTACGAGCCGGCAGTGTGTGGCGTGCGAAACTCCAAAACCGGGTTCGTCCGCTGCTACAGTTGCCGCCAATGCGACACCATCGACATTTACAACAAGTAATACATCAGGTAACGTTGATTGTGTATTTTCAATGGTTTTGAAAAACTCATCTAGGGACTTCACAAATGTGAGGGTGCCCACATAGTGGAACGAATCAGGTAGAAGTTAGAGATGTGCTCAGTGTTAAGCCAGCACTTAAACTTAAGGCATTTCAAAGCTGACTTAAGATTGAGCACATCTGCACCTGCCTCTTCTATGTGATTCGCGCTGCTCGTCGCTCCACTAATTGTAAGTGGGCATCAGAAGGCTGGGAGTACAGTACGAATGGGAGTAGAGAATGGAAAAATTGAACTGTATATCAAGTTATACGCACATAGTTATATACGTGCTTTGCTTTCTCTCTATTCGAATTACGTTTCTCTTCTCTTCACTATGTTTTCAGTCTTCTGATGGACTTATAGTGTAGCATCAAGCATGGAGGTAGAAAGCACTGGCAGGTATTAGAGATGGTTAAAGATGAATGTACTCGATCTTAAGTCAGTTTTGGCGCGTCTGTATCATTAGCAGATCCTAAGGGTTATTGTGCTGCTTTAGGACCGAGCACATCTCTAACGAGTTTTACGACCTACCAGAACTTTCCAGCTTGATGATTGAGGGGAACACAAAGATTAAAAAATATCGAAGAAGCGAAAATCGAATTAAAATTCAACTTACAGCAATGGTACTATGATATGATAAGAGTTTTATTCGCTTCATGAGCGACTTTGTATCTCCACCAGATACATTATTAATTAATAATATAATGATTTTATAGACCGACGCGAAAACTTCTCGAATTACAGTTCGTATCTCAAAATTCAGCTCGGTTCTCAACCAGAATATTAAAGTAGCAGTTCATATCTCAAAGAACTGGTATGTTGGGTGTTTCGTATCTCGATGTTCCACTGTGTATATCTTTTAATTTTTCTTTGATTTTGGCAGTTTTGGAACCTGCATACATTCTGAATTTACAAAATTAGTTTCTTATGGAAATTGAGGCGAGTTCAACGATTATTTTAAAAAAGATGAGAGACAGAGATGCAAAATGATTGAAAACTAATGTTTTATGCAATAGAAAAGAATGAAAGTTAATTAAATTCACCCGCTTTCGATAAAATATGTTTCTTACCTTCATTTTTGACAATTTTCTTGCATGACGTATTTGTTACGTTTACTATTTATCCACCGTTTGTTTTGATGACGTTGTTTGTTTATCAACAACCTTCATTTTTTAAGGTTTTGGTGACATCTTCAAGAAGAAGGCGACCGAATGGGAATGTCCCAGCTGTATGGTGAAGAACGGCAATGCGCTGCTAAAATGCCAATGCTGCGAATCGCCGAAACCAGGCAGCCAACTAACCACGACGAATCTACCTGACAACAGTACCGGCAGCACGATACCAAAGTTCAATTTCGGCATTGATAAGGCGCAGCTGAATGGACATGGCTTTGCTGCCGTCGCCGCCACCTCCTCAACCACCTCGACGATGTCGAGTGGCAGCACACCGTCATCGTCATTGTCGACGTCATCACCGTTCCTGCAGCCGTTGAAAAGCAACGCAACCACCGACAATACTACAACTGTACATAGTGATGTAAAGAATGGTGCTGATCCAACATCATCCACGCAGTTTGGATTTACCTTCAACAATAACAATAAAATACCAAACGGTAAGAAGCCGTCCGAGGCGGCATCGTCGGCTGTGACATTTTCGTTTGGTGTCAAACCATTAGCAGCAGCGACTACCACCACCACGGCTCCATCCTCATCAACATTTTCATCGCCAGCGTTGGATACTAAAGCGATAAATGGTGATGTGAAAGAAATGTCCACGATGTTCAAATTTGGTAGTCCTGCTGCGACTGCTGTAACAGCATCGTCGACCACAACGGCACCATCGGCCACAACAACACCGACGTTCAGCTTTGGCATTAAGAGCGCACCATCGACGAGCACTGCAACTGCCAGCAAATCGCAACCATCGGCAGGAAGTGGTAGTATCTTTGGCGCGGCGGCCGCTGTGAGTAATTCGTTTGGTGGCTTTGGTAGCGTGGTGACCAGCTCGACGAATAATCCACCACCACCAACGGCAGCTACATCTCTCGTCACATCAACCACAAACACTGCGGCGACTACAACGTCCAGTTTCACATTCTCCACATCTACCTCATCACAATCATTCGCCTCCGCTGCCGCCGCCGCCGCTACCGCACCGGCGAGCAGCAGTACGACGACCACCACATCGGCGAGCAGCGGATTCAATTTCACGTTCACCAAGCCGGAAACGACGGCGCCGACCTTTGGCAACAATGCGACGTTTGGCAGCGGGACGAGCAGCAGCAGCAGCGGTGGTTTTGGTGCGTTGAGCTCGTTTGGTGCCGTCACCTCAACGACGACGACGACACCAGCCGGCGGTGATGCACCATCTACAACGGGCGGCAAGGGGGTGTTTACGTTTGGCAGTGCTAGCGCGTCCGCAAGCGGTGCGACACCATCCAAGTCCGGCTTCAATTTCGGACAGACGGCTGTGCCACCATCCGGTGGATTTAAGTTTGGAAATACGGTAAGCGAATATTTGCCCCCCACAACAACAATGCCCTTGCTTTATATTGATTGCTTTTTCTTGTATATTTTTTTAGTCGGCACCGAGTGCTGGAACGTTTAATTTTGGAGCAGCTGCTGCACCTATTAATAATACAACGTTCACGTAAGTAACTATGTACTTATTACGCTGTACTGTATTATGCGAATTTAATCCAGAAAACTGTGACCATCTGGATCGAAAAATATGACGTCGTAGTGCTGTTTGTGTAAATGTGTTTTTTCGGATAAAAAAGTTGTTTGTTGTCTAACAAGTACACAAAAGTAATACGACACTAGGCCGTGTTATATAACTTCTACGTCTAAATTCTAAGATAAGAATGGGTGATAATGTGTAGCGCGCTTGTATTTACAACAGTTCGTATATGTATGAGGTTTTCTTATCGATATATGTTGTAACACCGCGCACAATGATGTCCTAATTAAAGAAAATAACCGAATAAATTCGATTCAGTAGTGAATTTATCACTGGGTGGTAGAAGAATTTGTCTCAATGCTAAGATTCCCAGTGGTGTACCGCTAAAATATGTTTTACCGAAACGCATCTATTTAATAATAATAACAACAAAAATATTAATTTTAGTTGCTACATGCATTTCTCTTTATTTTGACTAACTTTAAAATATTTAATAAGCAACTGTGAGTTACAATCAATGAAAAAACATGCCAAAAGCAATACGTAATCTGATAAGAGAAAAGAATGCATACTAACATGTTGTTTTAGGCGTTCGTCATAACAAAAATCTAAAATCTTAGCAAAAAAACGCTTAGCCACTAAGGAATAATTCTGAAACGCGTTCCCGTTGCAGTACACCACTGAAGATTCCCATGAGACTTTAATTTATATAGCACCGGTACTCCTCATCTTATGACTAATTACTTTTGACGAATTTATGTCAAGAATATAGGATGATTTTAAAATATGCAAATACTTTAAATTTTACACATTCTTCAATTTTTTTACGTTTCTATTCTATTTTCTTCTGACTTTTCATTAAAAAATATGTTAAGTTTTTTACAAAGAATTTTATATGGATTAAGACTAAAAGCAGTGAAAATCCAAATTGTCCTTTACTTTTTACAACATTTTTCTTAATTTTGCTTCATTTTTACGCATTTGCATAAAAAGTCGTGGGTGCTGTATTTTCTAACAATTTCTGGAGAAATTGAAGTCTAAAATCTACTTATAATTGTTACCGTTAATTAATTTATAATGTTGTAAAGCATTCTTTGTTGGTCGTTAAGCAAACGGTCGTAAGGTGAGAAGTATCTGTATCTATATGTATGTGTATTAAAATTAAATCCACCAACAAGTTGATCCGTTCGTTTGTACTGCTGCGCGAGTCAGCTGCATTATCACAAGTCGTTAATCATTTGGGGACTATAAAATTTGATAAATTCAAATATAAACTCTATCTATATTGTGCAGCGACGCCAGCTTCTGATAATAATTTATTGAAGCCACTTTGCCGCCGGTGGATGAGAAAAAAGCCGCCCGCCGCACTGCCGTTACAAAAGCGAAGTGAGGAAACAGCAAACTTTCTTATTAGTTGGAATTGTTGAAAGTTTGCAGCAGCAGCAGCAGCAGCAGCAAATTGACGCGGCCTCGGTGGTGTGGCGACTCGTTTCGCATTTATAATTTAATTACGTGGCGTTAAAATGCCAATCAATACGCAATACGCTGAAAAACGCAATT
>JARJDW010020592.1:0-14850 GCA_030264715.1 Adinopsis sp. GC000173
GTTGTTCTTCTCGTACACTAACGACGTCCTCCTGCGGATCGACGATGTCCGGCGCGTTATCGTTCACATCGAGAATTTGTATTTTTAATGGTACGCGGGCATTGCGCGAGGGTGTGCCCTGATCACGTGCTTCAATTACTAAATCGTACGTCTCTTTCTGCTCCCGATCCAAAACCTCTTTAGTTGTTATGTCTCCTTAAAACACACAATAAAAATGATGGTGAAACGTGTTATTGAATTACATATTGGCATGTCGTTAAAAATCGTATGGCAATCTGGCGTTGCAGTTTAGCGTGAGGTATGTGGTGTGCAGCAGTGTGGTTAAACCGCCACAAAACATTGTTGAATTTTAATGGCGAAAGGTATAGTTAGGTGCAAGTAAGCGTTTGAAACGGTAGTATGTAATGATGTTAGAAAGAAAAGAAGATGCTATCAATTAGATTATCTAGGTACCATAGGTAAATATGTATAAAAGGATTTATTAAAAGTTTACGAATTGGAGATGCCAGTTGTTTGGCAATGTTAAAGCACAACTACATGCAGCTAGATGGATGTGTCTGTAAAAAGATATAACTTCTGAGAATATACTTTGAAATGCTGAACGTGTGCATTCAAGAATTCGAATACGCATTTTTTGTTTTGATTTTAATTCGTCGTTTTTTTTTCATCATCGATCTAAGGTGAATGTATGCGTGGTGGTGAAAGAAGAAACAATTATGTACTTTCTCGTTAAACATTTTGTGGTGCGATGGGGAAAATCGCTATTTGCAAGTAGTCGCGGAATCAATTTCCGCAAGCCTTTCGAAATACACACACACACACACACACACACAACACACGGGACATTGCTGTGATTTTTTAAGACTACTATAAACAAGATGTGACCTGGACCTGGTTGACATCTCTTTCTCTTTCGTGAGAGCTGCCGTCTCGCTTTGTCTAGTGGTGCAAATGTCGCGTTCTTTGCCAGATTCCTTTTAAATACTTCACGCGGTTATTCTACCTTACATACGTAAAATTTGATGAAGAAAAAAGCGAACGACGACCACGACGACGACGACCGCGACGCCACAAAGTAAAGCGCATAATGCGGTGACCAAAAAGAAAAATTGGAAGGCAAATAAAAGTTTTAACAACAACAGTTAGCTGCGGTAGCTTTCAACACACGTAAATATAATGCAAACTTCACACCGATTAAAACAATAATCCTGCATGGAAAATTTTTTGACCACTGATGATTGCAATATTAAACCAAAGCCAGTTTTAAAACTAATAAATCAACGAAATATAATTTTTAAACTCATAATGTCACCACGGATAAAAGGTGTTGCTGCAGAGAATATTTACAACACCAGTTTTTTTCTTCTTCTTCGTCGTCTTTTTCTTCCTCTGCTGCGTCTCTTTAAGATGTGTATATGTGTATATATTAACATATTTAGATAATTAAGCAAACAATTTAGGAAATCCTATTTTCAATTTGAAACCGTTAGAAATGTTTATATAGAGCTGCGCTCTTTAATGTACCTATATATGTGTGTGCTTGTGTTTATATTATTAAAGGAAATATTTGAGTTAAAGTTAAATGGAAGGCAAATAGAGCATACATATAGTAGAGACGCCGCCGACAATATCAAATTTAGTCAATTCTTTACTTACCATTAAGCGAATTCACTTGGAAGCTGGTGTTTGATGGAATTAAAAAGTAGCGAACGGCAGCGTTCCTATCGACATCCTTGTCCACGGCGCGCACACTTCCAACGAATGCACCGCGATTTAAATTTTCACCGATGGTAAAATGGTAGGACTCTTTCTCGAATTCCGGATCGTTATCATTCGCATCGAGCACATGCACGATCACTTTGCTCGTAGCACTTTTCGTAGGTGTTCCATTATCGGTAGCCACCACGATTAAATCGAACCGATCGCGCACCTCACGATCCAAATTCTGCTTCAAATACAGCCAGCCACTGTTTGGAAAGATGCCGAAGACGCTTTTCGTATCGACGAGCGAGTAGTTGCCACTCTGATAGCGATACGTTAGCCGCGCATTATTGCCGGTATCCAAATCGATGGCAGTCACTTGGAGAATCTGTAAATTTCCATCGCATTGTATATTAAAAATATGTTGCCGTTAATTATGCGTGACGTTAAATATTTACCTGTGTATTGATCGGTAATGTTTCAATAACTTTAACCTCATATTCGGCACGTTCGAATACGGGCGGATTGTCGTTAACATCTTGAACGTCCACCAAAACTGTTAAATTGGCGGAGAGAACAGGAATTCCCATATCGGAAGCGGTGATTATAAGGCTGTGTCGCTCAGCGGTTTCATAATCCAAATGCCTTGTCAGCGTCAAATGTCCAAATTTCGCGTCGATATCGAAGAGTCCGCCGTTCGCCGCCTTGTTCGAAATCTTATATCTCACCACACCATTCAAACCAGAATCTTTATCGCGTGCATGCGCCGCATATAAAGGTGTACCCAATTCAACGTTTTCAGGAATTGAGATTTTAACGGTATTCGATTCAAATTCTGGTGCATTATCATTAACATCTTCAATTTCTACATTCACCTATATATACAATAATAACAGATTGTGTAAATATACCTATATGTATTGTATATAAAAAAGCATACCTGTGTATGGCCATATACAGGCGGTTCACCACTTGTCGCTTGTATATTTAATAGAATATTTGAGCGGTTTTCATGATCCAAATTTCCTGCTGTTTTAATTGATCCGGTAACGGAATCAATTGTAAAAAGGCCATCTGGATCTCCCGAATATATTGAATATCTGATGTGGTGATGTGGTACTGCAAGCAGACGAAGAGAAATAAGAAGACGAAGAGAGAGACAGTTTTTTTTATTATTGTATTTTCATCACATTACAAAAAAACGAAACAGAAAAATAATAAAGAAGACGACGGACGCGGACGGACGAAGCAGCCAGCGCAGAGATAGAGAGCGATGCGTTTTCTGTACGTTCTGCCTGTTTCTATAAATCGAGAAACACTTGGTAATGCATCTCTCTGGCTGTCTTTGAAAAGACCCTCGTCTCGTACGTCTACCCCACGTGACCCCTCTCGCAAACGTACCACAGTGGTATGTATGTATGTACAGACGACCAGTTTGGGAAGCCTCAAACAGCAAACCAACTTTTCAGCAATGTAATAAATTGAATGTTACTCTTTTAGTACACCTGGGCTTGCAAACCAGTCAAACGAACGGGGCTCGCGCGCGATAGCTCTTTAATTTACTATCGAAATGTCATGCGGTATTAAATTACACGCGTCGCGCAGGTCGTGCTCATTAAATAACGCACAATGCATTTTTGTTGTTAATTCTAACGCGTGCCGTATTGTGTGCGAATCGATTCGTGTGCGCGGGGCGCAAAACACCGACGTTTGGGAACCGCCGTGAAAAAAGCGCTCTGCTCCAAACACGGCAGTCTATCTGTACGAGCAGTTCAAAGCAGTTTAGAGACGCATGTCCAGAAAACAATGACCACTATACACTTAGCATACTACCGAAATGTCGTCTGCCGGTTTCAGTGAAAAATAATTGGACTATAGTTCTATAGCCGTCTGTTCGCATGCAAATCACCGCCTGCCTCCTCCGAACCGAACGAACGAACGAACCACATGCTAATTAACCGGAATACTCCACCGCTTTATTTATACATGTTACTCTTTTTCCTTTTCAACTGCAACAAGTCGTAACACAAAAAATCCGTTTAATTAAAAACGAACTAAGTAGACAATAGCTGCCAGATTTAGACGAGATTTCAATTAATAAGAATTGAAACCACACGCGACGATATGGTATTTGATTGGAATTGCAATGCAAAAAACCGTTTCGCATTAATTTGCTGCGCTTTTGCTCTTTTACTCTTTTACTGCTTGCTGTTGGAAAAAGGCAGACAAATTCCTTAATTCGCTTCTGTTTTATTATTAATTACCTATTCATTTTTGCGGCAGTTTTTCAATAATGAATGCATGCACCGAATTTATTTTATTATGCATTCGTAGAAAAATTGATGAACGTAAGTTTAAATAAATACTAGAATATATGCGCACACGAAACAATAGTTCGCATGGGCGGACATTTCAGATAGACAAGACAATAGTGGAGTATATCGCGTAATTTCCCCAATAGGAAAAAGGTGAACACGCGGAAAGGTGATGATATTTCTCAAACTCACCAAATTCTCCACCGATCGTCGCCTTCACCGCGCCGATAATCGTCCCCCGGCGCACATCCTCTTTCACGCCAAACGTGTAGCGGGCCTGTTCGAAGATTGGCGGTTTTTGTGCGCTATCCATGATGCTGATAAAGATTTCGGCATCGTTCACCGACTTCAAGCCGCCGCCGTCGCTCGCCGAGATGTTCAGTCGATAGTAGGGTTGCGTGCGTGCGGATAGAAGACTCGGCCTGGTGATGAACACCTCGCCCGTATTCCGATCAATCCGAAATAGATCCATGTCATTTCCAGCGACGATACGATACGTCACCGCGCCGTATTTGCCCGAATCGGTATCCGTGGCGGCCACAATGACGACAGGTGTTGTTGTTGCGGTGGTGGATGATGATGATGATGAAAGGCCACCTTCGCGCAATGACACATTATATTCTCTAGGATAAAACGTCGGCCGATTATCATTGACATCGGTTATTTGTATTTTGATCATAGCTGTCGTACTCAGTCCACCTGCAAAATATCAAATGCGCGCAATGTGAATATTATTATAGGTAAAAGTGAAATCTGCGGGAGAAATCTCGCGCTGGGCGCTTATGATTTATGGCATAAGGATAATCCGCTGACAGGGTATTTATCAATTCAAGCGCGTTGCATCTCCGCATTCCCCCGCTCATAGATTAACAACGATAGATAACAGACAGTAATTCTCTGTAGATTACTTATTAAATGCCTTTGCTACTCATGTACCACCTTATAATATTCATAATTAATACACAGGCGCTAGAATATGTTAAATACTAAATACCCAGATCGATGGCAAAGATAAAACATCTTTGAGAAACGAAATAAAAGCATTTTCTTTAGGAATGCAATTATGTTTTCAAACTATTTACCTTTACTTTTAATTTACCAACATTTGACGGACATTTATGCATTAATATTCACTTAACTGCGACTCTTTTTCTTTCTTATTCTTTTCAAAACAATAAAAAGGCATAATATTGTAAGTAAGTGAGTAGTAGTAGAAGTCGTATATACCTACTAACAGTCCATTTCATTTAAATTATATTTTTTATGCAGTTGTAGGATATTTCGCAAAATTGTATTGTATTGTATTATTAATTATTACTATTTTAGTAGCTACTAGTCTATTCAAAACAACTCTACTCATCGATTTTTATTAGAAAGCAAAGGAATTGAAATTATTCGAACGATCACAATAATAAAGCAAAATGTAAGTAAGTTACAGTCTATTTCATTTAAAATATAATCATTTTTATGCAGTTGTAGAATATTTTACAAATTGTATTATAATTTTATCAATTATTACTACTTTAGTAGCTGCTAGTCTATTCAAAGTAACTTTATTTATCGATTCCTATTATTGAAATTTTGCAAATTATATCATAATTTTATTAACTATTTTAGTAGCTACTAGTCTACTCAAAACAATTCTACTCATCGATTCCCATTAGAACGCGAAGTAATTGCAATTATTCGAACAATCCTGTTTTTAATTTTTATTGACTTTCCTAAACTAAAATTATTCTATATCTATACTAGATGGATTAGATTACCCCTTATTTCCTTCAAAACAATTGTACTCATTAATTCCTATTTGAAGACCAAATGATTGAAATTGTTACTTTAATTTTTATTGCCCTGCCTGTTATCATATATACTCGATGAATTTCAATTAAAACTATTCTATTCAACAATTCCTATATTAGAAGAGCAAATGATTGAAATTTAACTTCTATTACCCTTCCTAGACTAAATGAATTGATGTAATACAGATGATATTTTTCTATTTTAAATGAAATGCACTTGGTATGCGCCTTTTATACATATTGAAAAACACTTGTAATTTGATTTATATTTCTGAAACAATTGAAATTTAAAGTTGTTTTCGCGGCTCACGAACTTGGTCGTGACTTGGACTATATATGACATCGTGTTCGTATCCATTTTTCTCAGTATTGTTTGCACTTCATAAACAGACAACGAACGAACTGAGCGGACGAAGGAATGAAACGAACACAGTATATACCATATATACGAAGAAGGAACGAAATAACATCATCAACAAAACTATCTTCTGTATTACACATCACGTATTTACAACAACAACAACAACAACAACAAGTAGAAGAGAGTGCTGCTTACCTCGGTCAGTAGCAATGACAGGAAATTCATATACATTGCGCGTTTCATAATCGAGACTCGACTTGATGCATATTTCTCCACTTGCACTGCGAACCTCAAACTCCCGCATGTTGCCAAACCCATGATCCAACGTGTAGTTAACCATTGCATTAACGCCGCAGTCCGGATCGGTTGCAGAAACCTGAAAAACACATTCGTTGTATTATAGTATGTATAATATGTATGTATGTAGGTTTTTTTTCTTCATTTTCGAATGAGTTAAAACGAAAATAACAAAATGCGGCGTAAAATCGATCATAATTCATTTAAAAAGTCTCACTCGCTTAAGCACCTAATATTTTGTAGCAAATTTTTCCCGCTTAATGGATATTTTTGATGAGCGCGCGCGAGGTTGGCTACGTTGCTTGGTTATTATCCACATACAAATAATAAGAGCAAACTAGATGCGTGTTTTCTTTGTCTATACGGTTTATAATTACAAAAAGGGTCCATCTTACTCATTTACTAACGACTTACTATTGTTGCGTTCCACTCGCGCTCGCTGCGCCGACTATAGCATTTTCTTTCTTGCTAATGACAAGAGCGAGTAGGAGTAGGTAATCAGTCATGTCTAACCGAACACCTCAACAGACTTTGATATATTATTTGTGTGAAGTACACACACATATAAGATTAAAAACAGTCGAGATTTGTTCTTTTAAAACATGTCATGTTCGGGATTCTTTACACCTAACAGTTTTCACATCAACACACGCCGTTTTTAATAGATGCAGAGAATATTATGTATATGTACGACCATACCATATACCGATGATATGAAATTGACCTACAACAGTAGGTATACAATAATGTCATAATATTGAAAATATTTTCGAGTGAGATTGAATAGATAAATATCAGCAGCCACAGCACAAGCAGCTACGCTTAAGCTTCTCTTCTCTCCAAGAGAAGAGTTAAATGATTTAAATTAACTTTATTTGCATAATAAACCCTTGACGAGATCGCTTCCATTTCAATTAGCATATTCTCTCTTACGTGTTAGAGGTAGATTTTAGATAATGGCGATTTTAAAGCGAAATCATTTAGCATTTTATGTGACCCATCAATAGTCTGTCGAATTAAATGAGAGCTCACCTATATATTGTGGTATAGCAAAGCGCGCGATGAAAATGACATAGGTATAGGTATACCCAACACAACTGCAACGTTTCAAGCAGAAGAAGAAGAAGAAGAACGAGATGAAGAAAATACATAATATGTTGTTGTTTTGTAGTGAAAAAACGTTGGAATATTGCATGTCGCGCTTCATTTGTTATTGGCACACCTTGTGCATCGGGTACACCCCATACTAGAATCGCGTGCGCGAACGTTTAAAATATATCTAATAAATAAATTTGCGCGTGCCTCGGAGTGAGCATTAAAATATATATCAGAACGCGTGATTTACAAGCGCACCAAGGCATTGAAAAGCAAAAATTGTTTACATCTCTGTTGTTATAATCGTGTAAAGCCAATCAAATGATTTATAGCTAATTCTAACTTGTCTTTTCTACGAGTTGGATATCTACATTATTTATCTATCAATACACAATTGTTAATTCTAAGACAAATTCATACCTATTCATGATTAGTTTTCATTTCGATTTATCTCTTTATCGAAAAAATGCAATAAATTTTCGATTTAAAAAGAAATGGTTTCCGTCTACTAAGTAGGTACATAAGTACAGACATACATACAACAGGTATTATACGATTTTTTAAATCGTCGAATATGTTGTTTATTCATTGAAGAAAATAAAAATTGGTCGTTTTAAATGTGCTGTGAGGGGGTATTGACCCGACATACACTAGATGGCATAGCGATAGACGGCAGCGTGGGCCTTCCAATGTGTCGCACTCTGCTAATATATCTCTTATAGTCCTGCGGTTTTGCGATTTCTTTATACATACATCCAACAAGCCAGACGCTCCTCGCTCACCTCCTCACACAACACAACCCAACTCGACTCCTCAATTCGGCCCAATACATACCAAATTCTTTTTGATCGGCATCTTATTACCTACCTATGGTACCACTAGTTAAATAGGTAAGTAAGTATAAGTACATTCCTACCATGAATCATGTGATGTGAAATGACCCAATACGTAAATATGCATATACGTGAGGTAATTATTGACAAATTCCAACATTTATTAAATATAATGCGTAATGTGTTGTTGTTTTTTGTTTATTTTTCAAATAGTTGCGCAAAAAATTGTTTTAACACACACACACACACACAACTTTTCATTTTTAGCCGCGATTATTATTGTTTGTTATGGATTCTCGTTTCTATTTCGAAACCGGTCTATGCGTACAATGTCTGTGTTAACGGTCATCGTTGGAAAGGCATCCCAAAGAGCGAGCGCAGGCTTCACTTTACGCAATTCTCTTTATATATATATATAGATATATTGAGTTTATATATGTAGCTGTTCTCACTCAGATTATATGCACATTTAGATTTATTAAAGGAGCCATCAATTGACGATGAGAAGAGAAGAGAGTGGACATGTTTTTCCTCTCTACTATACTATAGTGTTGTTTGTGTTTGTTGTTTGTTTGTTTGTTTGTTTGTTTGTTTGTTTGTTTGTTTGTTTGTTTGTTGTTGTTACGAATGAGGCAAAATGATATCCAAACAAATTTTGATAGGCATACCTCGCTCGCTCGCATCTCAACGAAACTAATCATTTTCAACATGTTTCGCTTATACTCACATACATATAGAAACGACTTTAATAGGTATAATTTTTCGGACGTAATTAATTAGCTAATAATTCGTCGACAGGTCGTCTTGTTAATTCGATGGTTTTGTGACGTGGGCGGTTTGGAACGAGCCGCTTTCGTTTCACAATAGATATAAAAAACATGTGAAGGGTTTGGCTCGTGCGTGGAATTTCAAAATGTACTTATATACTATATAGCTACATTATATACATTTGCTTAATTATTTTAGTTATGAAAAATGTTAAAAAAGCAACACAGCGTTATCAATCTGGTTAGTTCCTGGAAATATATGTGACCTTTCAGCGCTGCTACTTTCGTTGGTTGATGTGAAAGATCCATCTAACAGATAAATGTATACATATATATGAAACGATAGCAATGAGCCAAAGGCGCATGAATAATGCGCGTCGTTCGATTAGTAATATCGGTTGTATGGTATAGGTAGAACGCGGATAATAACGCCATGATGCTGTTCCATCATCATCGACATTCGAGATGATGGGGTGTCTTCAATTAAGAAATGAGGGTGTGTCAGTACGGTAGCATCCCTGCGGCACACACGAGGTTTAATTTTTTTTCTTCACTTGTGTATGTGTTTTTTTTTTCGTTGAGCGAAAAGATACCACACGTATCTACATGCGCTAACAGCTTTTCAATAAACGTATGCGCGTAAAAAAATCCGGAGGGACTTTTGCCTTCTACAATGCCTTTTCTGCACACAAGGCTGTGTGTATGTGTATGTATGTGAAGAGCACGCAGACAGATCATTTTCATAACTGGTTTTCGTTGTCCGTATGCGCTAACTACACGAAATACAGGAAGGATCGCTTTCCATTTCGAAAAAAAAACACTTTAATAAACAAAATACACACACGACATTAGAAAATTGACAGGAAAATAAATGTTGCGAATACATTTTCCATAATTAATTCACAAATAATTAGAGCAATTATTTAAATGAAAATTTATAGTATAGTCATGTTCAACATATGCTTTACTTTGCTTCAAAGAAAAAAAAATATAAGAAAATTAACAACAAATTCAATACCAGGAATAGTTTACTCATCTCAAATTGGATGAAACAAATATAACTTACAAACCAATAATCATAAAATTATTTATTGCCAAAATGGTACAAAACGAGACACTAATTTTAAAATTTTGCATTACCTTACCAATTCAAAAAAGAAAATTTGTTAAAAAAAGAATACCAGGAATGGTTTACTCACCTCAAATTATATGAAACAAGTTTGACTTACAAAACAAAAGTCATAAATATATTTTTAGTCGCATTTACGTAAACGGAACACCAATTTTCAAAACAGCTACATACATAAAATAATTATGCTGCAACCTAACCCAACACGGGGTTATCAGAATTTTCACTAATTTGCAATATGGAAACATGCTCTAGATAATTTTGAATGTATGCTTTCTTACCAACTGAAAAAAGAAAATTTGGAAAAAAGAATTCCAGCAATGGTTTACTCACCTCAAATTAAATGAAGCAAGTCTCACAAAACAAAAGTCATAAAATTAATTTTAGTCGAATTTGCATACCCAAAATAATTATGTTTCAACACGAGGTAGATAAGAGTGACAAAATGATAAATATTAGAATTGCAGTGCAATTTACATATAGCTTATAGTATTTTTCTGCTTATGNTAAAAATAATTAGTGCAATTACTATTAATTCACGTGCGGTACCATTCAATACCAAGCAAGCAGCAAAGCAAACAGGAAAAATAAAAACAATTTATCGATATGGTTAATTACATTTCGATTGCGATTTATACCCGTTTTTAGTCACTATTGTTACCATTATCTCCAGCACACAATGTGCGTTTTTAAATAAAATTTTTGTTGTTTAATAGATTAGTATAGCATACATGCTAATAAACCTGGCATTGTATTGTTTCTAATTGCATAAGAATCGCAAATGACTGGCTTATATTATTAATTCAATTAAATTTAGAGGTATTTAAAGTATGTTGTTGCCGCGTATCAATCAGCAATACGTCGCCGTAATTTCGGGTAAGTGTGAATGAAGGAATGAATAAGTGCGCATGCTAATTTTGAATTTATCAATGTTCTATTAGCATCGTTGATGTCAATATGTGTGGGCGTTAATATCGGCTGGACATCGCCGTATCTTCCATATCTGCTGCGAGCTGAATCACACATTAAAACAACGCCCGACGATGGTTTTTGGTGTGCGGCGGCTGGCTTGCTCGGAGCGCCGTTCGGCTCGTTTATGGGCGCCGTGCTGCTCGATCGCATCGGACGCAAATTGTTTTTGCTCTCGATCGCGCCGATCTCAGTCGCCTGTTTCATTACGATGGCATATTCGCACACCATTCTCGTGATTATACTGCCGCGCTGTGTGCTCGGCGCTGTGGAGGGCGCTATCTACACGGCGCTGCCGATGTATTTGGGCGAAATCGCCGATCCGAAGATTCGCGGTCTTATCGGATCGTCGGTGTCCGTTTCGTCGACGCTCGGAACGATTTTCATCAATATCATTGGACCGTTTCTATCAATCCATGACAGTGCGCTAATTTGCTGTCTATTTCCGGCGATTGCTTTTATTCTATTCATCAACGTACCAGAAAGTCCATACTACTATTTGAAAAAGCACCAGAAGGAAAAGGCGCGTGATAGTTTGTCAATGTTGAGAAGCGGCAACAATATCGATGTGGAGCTGGAGGAAATTGCAGCGGCGGTGAAGCGACAAGAAGGCGATCAACGTACAAAATGCTTTGATCTGTTCCTGATCGCCGGCAATAGAAAATCATGTTCGATTTACGTAATTCTGTGCATGACAAACAAGGTGAGCGGCAAGAATCCGATAACGTACTACACGACGCTCATCTTCGCCGAGGCGAACGGCAGCATCGACCCGGTCGTTTCGACCATCATTTTCAGTGTGGTGAGCTTGATAGTGACAATTCTAGTGATATGCTTCGTCGATCGATTCGGTCGACGGCCATTAATGCTTCTATCATCGATAGGATGTTCAATTTCTCTCGCCGAACAAGCCATTTACTTCACAATACAAAGATTCTATCCGGACTATAAGCAGTACGTAGGCTGGATGCCTATTATGGCGCTCGTTTCGTACAATGTAATGTTCAGTGCGGGATTGGCATACGGGCCGGTGCTCTTCCTATCTGAAATATTCTCGACGGCTGTAAAGACGAACGCGCTCTTCCTCGCCGACAACATTTCCGTGCTGTTCGCCACCACGGCTTCCAAGTACTTTCAGGCGACGAGCGATGCGTACGGGATGTATGTGCCGTTTTGGACCTTTGCCGTTGGCACGCTCTGCGGCGCTGTTTTGATTTATTTTTATGTGCCAGAAACGAAAGGCAAAACGCTGGAGCAAATCCAATTGGAATTGATTGGAAATGAAAAAGGGATAAGTGATGTGGTGTGCCATCGTAAATGAACCCATAAAATCTCAAAGGATTTTTACTCATTTTACATTAATAACGTAACATGATGGTGTTGTTCTCTATATATGTATAAGTGTATGTGTATGAGTATGTGTTTGTGTGCAAATGTGTGTGAGTGTTGTGTATTTGATTTGACAACCAACCAACACATGAATCCGTAGCGCGCTTAATCTTAACGGTATTCCATCTCAAGGAATTGTTTAATTACCTTTGATATACCATTTCATATTATAATGCTAAACTTCTATATGGTTGTAAATAAACTTGAAGAAAAAATAAAATAAATACTTTGCGCAAGTTTAGTGCAAATTGACTTTCCTTTACATTTATATTAATTTTATTATTTTAATTAAATTTTTTCTTTCAAGTAAATATTAAACATAGATTTACCGTGGATGTCAACAAATTGTTAGTCAAAATTGCATACCAGCATAGATTTAAGTATTTCTTTGTGGAAATGGTATAGAAGTGGAAATATATGTAGATATTGACATTTATTATCCTCAAATCTGCAATAATTTTTAGCCAAATAAAATACCATGATTGATTTGAATCATTTTTACTATTTTATTTCTTCGAAGCAAGTATTAAACATAGATTTACCGTGGATATCAACAAATTTTTAGTCAAAATTGCATACCAATATATATTTAAGCTTTTCTTTGTGGAAATTGTATGGAAATGGAAAAACATATGGATATTGACATTTATTATCGTCCAATTTTTAGCAAAATGGAATACCAGGATTGATTGAAAGACAATTCTAGAGGAAACAGCACTATACATATCAAAATGATTCTTTCTGGAAACGGTATGTACCAGAAAAATATTTACTTAACCCTTTCACTGTTTTCTTAAACGAAACGCCAAAAATTGCTAAAAAATTGTCAAGGACAAAATGAAATTTGAAATAAATTTGAGAGCGTTGTTTTTTCATTTAGATATATACCTACTTTATTATAATTCCAAGTTATGGCTGTGAATATTTACCTCGTTTATATTACCAGGTAGAGATAATAAATATACTAATTAAATATACAGTAGCTTGGAATTAATGCTAGATATGAGTAGGATTTTATTTATCAGTTCGGTGAGAGAATAAATTTGGGTTGGCCATTGCGTTTCGAACGAAAAATATTTTTTCCAAGACCCGCGATGAAAATAATGAACGTAATAAATATATGTATTTGATAAAAAGCCTTGAAATCGAAAATTATGTGTTTTTATTAAAATTCTAATACATATTACGTGTGTTGCTACGACTATTAAAAAAAATAATTTCATTTTGACTAATTATAAGGCGCCTTTGTTGAAAAACAAAAATAATTAAGCTATTTATCGTGTGGATGCGGACATATAAAACTTTTTGAATAAATATTCTATTAGCGCTGATAAAGCCTCCGAGAGAAGAAAAATGGTTGGCTGATAAGGAATAGTGTCGTAATGGAAGTGGATTGTTAATTATGTAAGGTGTCCTAGTCGCTCAGTCACAACAATATGAGTATAGTGTAAATATATGTGAGTGTGGTGCGGGAAATCAAACGTTACACCACCAGCGTTTTTGTTTTTTCGGACACTATATATAGTATATATACATGTCGTGGTCGTTTTTTTTCCTCCTCTTCTTCGATGATATGTAAAATGTGTTATAATGAGAGGTGTTACGTTGATGAATGTTGGTAATAAAGTAAACGGTCACAACTCAATTCAGTTTGTGGGTCTTCGAGACGTTGTTAAGTGCCTGGACTTGTTTAGATAAGGTCCTTGTGCAGACATTCTTTTTTATAAACACAAAATCCGACACTTTTTTTCTCTTTATTTGTTTCTTTTTTTTGGTTAAAAATACCTCAATCGACTTTTATCAACAGCAATAGGAACAAAACTCAGTCATATGTTAAATAAAGTTAGCTAGCTATATATAGGAATACATTCAAATAATATAAATCATTAATTTTGCAAAAGTAAGAAAAATGTTAAGTGTCAATAAGATATTCGAGCGATTAATTTGTTTAAAATTGTGCTTTAAAACATTTTGGCACGTTGTTTGTTTGTAAGAAATAAAAAACGTTCACCGTTTTTTGACCCTTACACGGCAAAATTTGCTTGTTAATTAATCATCCAAACGAAGACGAACGAAAAAAAAATAGTCGCTGAATTAATTGCTGTTTGGTAGTATCATAATTGAATAATCATTCATTGTTTCTAATGGAGAAGAAAAACGGAGAATGAGGAGGAGCAGGAGGTGCGCATTCGCTT